>APFE030834812.1:0-24050 GCA_000404065.3 Pinus taeda
AATTAGTAACTTTATTCTTTTTACAATTGTTTGATTTATATGTTTTGGAGTTTTTGGTTAGACTTGGGCAAAACAATTTTTGGTAAGATGTGTCCTTTTATTTAAATCAGTAGTTTTTGAACGTGTAAATGAATTTAGTGCTCTGAAAAATCTTTTAGGCATTTAGATTATGCACATTTAACATATGAAACTAATGATTCCAATAAATTTCTACCTAATTCTAGGAAAATTTGACAGGAAAATATGCCCTAAAAACCTATAGGCCATTTTTTTAGCTTTCCAAATTTTAACCAACTCTTTGTATTCTAGAGGTATATATGAATTATATCAATAAAGATTCTCTTTATATGATTTATGACAATGTTTAGTGTAATTTATAACATGCTGGATGATTCAAAATCCATGTTAGCTCATGAATGAGGTCTTCTCCAATCATGGGTTCCTTCCATGAGTCGATAGAGAGCAACGGTGGTGAGGATTTTCATGGAGCATTTAGAGGTCTTGAGGTTACTCTTCCCTTTAGTCATCAGGCACCAATGAGATTTGTGCAATGTAAAGTTGGCCAGTTCATCTCACTGAGGAATGATGAAGGGGAGGAAGTCGTAGAGGGCATTTTTTTTCAAATAGAACTAACTTGGCATGGTTGGAAGTTGGATGAGCAAGGTCTTTGTGTTGTGGAAATTAAAAAGCTTAATGTTGAGAGATGGGCAATGTTGTGGCATTCATTTTCAAATAGAACTAACTTGGCATGGTTGGAAGTTGGATGAGCAAGGTCTTTGTGTTGTGGAAATTAAAAAGCTTAATGTTGAGAGATGGGCAATGTTGTGGCATTCATTGGATATCTCCAGAAACACCTTTGAGGAAGTTGAGGCCTTAAATGGTAAAATGATAGTTGTTTGGGACACACTCAAAATTTTCTTGATGTCTTCAAATGCACAAAATGAATATAATGGTGATACACATGTGAAATACTAAAATATACGTGAAAGTGTTCCAGCTAGAGTCATAAACAAAGATATGGTTCTAACAACAAGTTCTCGTATTGTTTTTGTAGGTTCAATGTCTCTAGACTTTTGCTCATTTGAAGAAACTCTTTTTCTCCATGTGTATATTCATTTTTTTCTTTGGATTAAGAACACATGCTTAGATAAAGAAGGCCTATAAAAGTTGCAGTGCTTGAATTTGACACAATGTTTGGAAGTCTTTATTCTGGGCTCTTTGACACTAGCCTTTATGTTCTTGATATTCTTAATTGATGATTATTCAATATTTGATATTTTCAGTGAATTTCTTTGTAGGTTATGTTAACACCTTATATATGTTGCATGCTATACTTTGCTATGGTGTTATAGACTAATGTATCCATTGGTTTTTACAAAATAAATATTCTAAGTTGGTTCTCATATTTCTATTTCTTTTTCTCTCCGAGTTGATATGTTTACCAATTAGTTGATGCCCATATGGATAGGGCTTGTCCTCTTTTCAGGACAGATTCTCCCCCAATTTTTTTGAGTGACCTTGTTTGATCCTTTTTGATGAGGTGATTTGAATTTTGGAGAGTGCCCTAGGTCACTGGCACTACTATGAGTGAAATTGTAAGCGAATGGATTGTGATGATGAAAAAATTGTGAATGATGCAAACCTTGCAAAAAAATCTTGGAGTTGTGTTCAATTAAGCTCATATTTTTTTACTTTCAAGATAAAATATTTTCAAGTTGGTGGTTATAGCATTAGTTCTTTGCAATCAATGATTTTTTATTTTTAAATGACAACCTTTGGGTTCTATAGAGGTTCTTAGTTAAAAAAAAAAAAAAACTAAAAAATGCAATAAAAACTCATGATCATCAAAACAACTTCGATACTCTATAACAAAGGCATATTATTGAAAACATAGAATAACTTTCAAATCATAATACTAAACATAGATGTGGAGGATATCATAGACAAAATATTATATTCATTTACTACTCCCTACACAAATACAAAGAAGACAAATATGCCTACACAAAGGGCATCCTTGCCTCATACCATCTTCATAATGTCACAATATGCTTACATTCTTTCATAATGTTAATGCTTCATTTATAGCTATAATACAAGGATTGTTGCAAGTAGCCATGTTTAAAAATTTCACAGTAACCATCATGAAAACTTATATTGTTCTAGTAATTGTTCTCGGTTTCCAATTTCAGTCTTCCACATGTTCTAACCAACTTGCTCTCCATAGTTGTATTCACAACTACACTTTGTAGTCACAAACCACAAGTTGCAGCTATCCTCTACAATAACTCCTACTATTTTCTGCGGCCCCCCATAAACCTTCTTTCAAATCTTCCTTTAGGAGTCTTCTTGTTTGCAAGATCCCTTTGTAAATTTCCAAGGAACTTGTGTATGTCATCAACCTAATCACAACACTAGAAGTCTGCATGCTGCAATCTTAATAATTTTTGCAACATTGTTTTACAGGTCCAAAAAAATCTGCATTAGGACCGTGTGATTCTATGGAACTCCCATATTTTTGTTGCTTCTACTCTTCCATTTGATGGGCTTATCAATTAGTTGAAGCCATATGGGTAGGGCTTGTCCTCTTTTTTTTTTTTTTTTTTAACATGATCAGATACTTATCTATTATAAAAACTGTTGAATATAAGCGTTGTTACAAGGAGTGGGAATAGAGAAAAAGAAGTCCAAAATGGGCGCGCAGGCCTTGGCTTCTTAGTAGTAACCTTATTGCTGATATACTGAAATAAGAGACGGCTATATTGCCTTACAAAGAGCCCTGCAAGAAAACAAAATTTGCTAGCCATGTGATTTTTTACCAAAACTGATTGACTGAGTCCTCCATCTGAATATCCTTCTTGCTTGCTCTGGTGGATGCCTCAGCTTGCATGGCATCAATGATGTTTTTAATGTGTGCAATGGCCTCTTCCAGGTGATTGCATTTTTCTTTCAGGCTCTCTATTTCAGCTCGCTGCTTTTCCAATTTTTTCCTCTTGGAGCGACTGTCAGCCTGAAAGTCTTCCTTGAGCTCGTTATGGCGCTTGATGATCCTTGCAATCATGAAATAGTGTTGCTTACAAAGCGTGCAAGTGTTGTTGCCCAGCACACAGTCCAGAGGATTCTCAGGGGGATTGCTGCCGGCCTGGTCCTCATTCTGAGGTCTGATTTCAGTGGGCTCCGCCATGTCTGAGAAGAGAAGAACAGCCAAAGAAGTCAGCGACAAAAAGACCTAAGGAGAGCAGGAGTTATACCTCGTTCGATTCGGGAGGAGGCAAGCTTCAATGCAGGGGCTGCCTCACTTGATGAAGTTATTCTGGATCTGGAAGAGGAGATAACGCGCAACTGAGATGGGCTAGGGATGCGCGCTAATGCTACAATGCTCCTGGGCCAAATCAAAAACCACAGAGCCTGCTCTTTGCTGTCTAGAATAGAGGGGAGGGAGGGGTTTATGAAGAAACTGAAGAGGCTGGGCGGGCATGGGATACTGAGGGATAACGTGAACTTGGGCAAACTCGGGTTCCTCCAGGAGATCTTTGATGCATATGAAGGGGATTGTGAAGGGACTTTTGCTAGAGGTCTCAGGGGAAGGATCACGAGGAGGCTGACGGGATCGGGGATCAAGAGAAGGCCGGTTAATAAGCTGGGAGGATTGGAGCACGCGATTCATGAGGGAGCTGTAAGGGGACATATTATCTGGAGAGAATCGGATGTGATCCGAATGAGCCTGATAACTGATATTATTTGGATTCTGAGACGTACTTAGCTTGCAGTTCTGAAGTGATGTTGAGTCAGCAGTTCTGCTATGGGATTGCCTTGTCATAGAGATGGTCATTCTCCCTTATTTGACCGCTCGGCCTGCTGACGACCTTGGAGGCGTAAGAGTCCGCTGCTGCATTATTTTCTCTTAATACATGCTTGAACGTTATTTCTCCCAAATTTCTGATGTTATTCTGGATCCTGAGCTTTATATTGCTGAGAGTGGCTTTGTTGAAGTCTACTCCTGAGACCATAGCTGCAATGATGATGGCAGAGTCCCCCATGATGATAGGATTTTTAATTTCCAGCCTATTTAGAATCGAGGTGCCCAGAAGGAGGCTGTATGCTTCAGCCACGTTGTTAGATACTATCCCCAATCCCCATTCATAGCTAACAATAGTTTCTCCTCTGTGATTTTTAATGATGCCTCCAGCTCCGACTTTTCCTGGGTTGTTCTTGGAGGCTCCGTCGAAATGTAAGGTGGGACGCTTCTGATCTGAGATCCATTGGTTGACCTCTTCCTTGGTTTCTCTGAGTTTCCAGTGGGATCTCTTCTTATGAGCTTTTGTTTGGGGGTATTGAAGATTGGAGTAGCTGAGATTAAACTTGTTGTACCATTGAATCTTTGCATGTTGCCAACTTGACTGATCTGGGAGAGCAATGAGGTTGGTGCTGATTGCTTCTGAGACGATGGCTATTGTTTTAGCTAGGGTGCTGGCTATGGAAGGCTTTTTGTTGTTCAATACATAGTTGTTCCTAGCTGACCAAATTTGCCAACAAAGAGTGGCTGGGATGCATTTCCACAGTCGATTGATGTTGTGTTTGCCTTTTTTGAGGAAGGGATAACATTTCCCCCAGTTTTTCTGTAGAGAGGTAATTTGATCAAAACTTTCACTGATTGTCATGGGATTTGTTACTTGTTTCCAACAACTTTGCGCAAAGGGACAGAGAAGAAAGATATGCTGTATGGATTCCTCCTCAGCGCAGCAAAAGCAGCATCTTGAGGGACCCTGTATTCCTCTTTTCCTTAGGTTCTCAGCAGTGAGGATCTTTCCTTTGAGGAGTGTCCAATTGAAATGTTTAATCATTGGTAGACATTCTGATTTCCAAGCAGTTGTGTGAAGATTCCAGTTTTCAATTTGAGTGGTTGCCTGAAGGATTTTGTACCCCTCTTTAACCGTGAATTTACCTCCGCTAGAATCCCAGATGTACCTATCTTCGACCCCTGAATTTGTAGGTGCAGAACCCGCGAGAGAGCGCTTGAGATTGGACCAGAGGTCCCTGAGGTCGTTGGGGAGGTTAAGATCCTTCCAATCTTGCCATATGTTCTGGTTCCAAGTTGATATGTCATACAAGGTAGTTAGATTTCTTTCTTCCATCCAGATCTGGAGTGGTCTAGAAGCTTGATGAAGATTCCTTGGATTTGAGCCCATGATTCTGTCTGACTAAATATCGATGCTCTTTCCATTTCCATGGAATTTGGATGTGTTTTCTCTGAATTGTGGGAGAACTTTTTTGATGAGTTTCCACACTGGGGTGCAGGGTCTTTCCACTATTGGCTCAGAGAGGAGGTTCGAGTTTGGACCACTGAGGTATTTCCTTTTTATGACCTCCACCCACCATGAACCTTTGCCTGTAAGAATTCTCCAAATCAGCTTGAAACCCAAAGCTCGATTGGAGAGGCTTGGGATTTTGATAGATAAGCCACCTTTTTCAAAAGGTAAAGTTACCTGGTCCCATTTAACAAGGCTAAATTTCTTGGACTCTTGCTTCCCTCCCTGCCAAAGGAAACTTCTAAGAATGATCTCCATGTGTTTGTGAATGCTTGCTGGGGCCATGATGACCGCATATTGGTAGATTGGGAGGGCTGAGAGGATAGCCTTGATGAGGATTACTCTGCTTGCCAGATTCAGCCAAGAGACTCCCCAGCTCTGAAGAAGGCTTCTCATTCTTTCTATATGTTTGGCCCATATTTCTGCCTTGACTGTTTCCTTAGCAAGAGGCAGGCCTAGATATGAGAAGAAACTCCAATTTCTTTGCACCGGAATGTCAAGAATCAGGGATATTCTTTGTTGAATTTGGGGAGGGACATTCCAAGTATAGATCTTGCATTTTCTATTGTTCAGCATTCCTCCTGAAGCTGCTAAGAAGGCATCCATCACTTTCTTGAATCTCTTTGCCATTAGACTGGAGGCGCCCCCAATGAGGAGAGTGTCATCCGCGAAGAGCGAATGATTGATCTCTTTGGTCCCTCTTTCAATCCGGATGCCAATGATTTCTTTTTGCCTTCGAAGGTTTTCTAAGTGAATACTCAGAGTCTCAGCAATAATAACGAATAAGAAGGGGGAGAGGGGGCAACCTTGTCTCAGCCCTCTAGAGCTCTTGAAATAGTTGCTGGGGCGACTATTGATCAAAGGAGCAGTCCAAGGGTTGGAGATGCACCCGTTGATGATACTTATGAAATTTTTGGAGAGTCCAAATATTTTGAGAGTTTCTGTTAAGAAGGAGTGGTCAACTCTGTCAAAGGCGTTTGCCATGTCCAGTTTAATTATCATTCCTCTTTCCCCTCTGTTGTAGCTACTGTGTATAGCTTCTTGAATGAGGATGACATTGTCAGTGATTTGCCTGTTTGGGACAAAACCTCCTTGATTCTCAGAAATCAAGTGGGGGAGGAGTTTTTTGAGCCTATTGGCAAGAATTTTGGTTACAATCTTGTAGGAGACATTGCAGAGAGATATGGGGCGGAATCTATCGAAGGAGAGGGGATTCATTTCCTTGGGGATGAGAGCTATGTGTGAAGACTTGGTGTTTTCTCCCATCTTGTGATTTTGAAAGACATTCTTGACCATCCGCACAAAATCTTTTTTGATTGTTTCCCAATGGTTTCGGTAGAAGGCAACCGTGAAGCCATCTAGTCCCGGGGCCTTGTCCTGCTGCATACTAAAGGTGGCCGCGCTTATTTCCTCTTCTGTAACGTCCTGATCCAGATCTTTGTTCTGAGCCTCTGAGATTTTGCTCTCAATTGCATTTAGGAATTCGAAGCTGTCCATTTGCTGAGGAGCAGTAGAGAGGAGAGATTTGAAGTGATTGTGGGCTGCTTCCTTAATTTCCTCTTGGTCACTGAGCTGTTTTCCATCTACCTCTATTTTATCTATCTGGTTGCCAGCTCTCCTGAGCTTTATGTTGTTGTGAAAAAAGGAAGTGTTTTTGTCTCCAACTTTCAGCCATAGACAACGAGACTTATGTCTTTGATCCTCTTCTTCAGCTCTGTTCTGTCGATAGAGTTCTCTGTACATTTCTTTTTCATAGTCTAAATCCTCAGTTGTGTATTGGACATTTTCTTTGGCCTTACTCCACTGCTCCATCTTCAAGAGAAGGTCCGATTTTTTTTTGCTCTCCATGACCGCTGCTTCTTTTGCTTATTGCTTAATGACTGATCTCACCACCTTTAGCTTTGTTTCCCATACGTAGTAAGGCGACCCGTTGACTTCTTTGGCCCACTGATTTTTGATGAGGGAGCGGAAATTGTCTTGCAGGTCCTAGATTTTATTGTACTTGAAAGGAAGAGGTCCCAGAGTTCTGCCTTTGTCCAAATTTAGGATCACGGGTTTATGATCAGAGGCCGAGGCATGGATTAAATGACTTTTGATGGATTGGAAACTTGCAGCGATTCCTTCTTGGAGTAGGAATCTGTCCAGTCTCTCTTTTATATTGGATGAGCCGATCATTTTATTGCTCCATGTATATTTTCCATTGGATAGGGGGATGTCCATCAAGTTGTGGAGCTGAATTATGGATTCTAGCATATCTCTTGAAGGGTCTGCGTGGAAGTTTCCTCCCAGTTTTTCTTCCACGTTTCTTATTAAATTCAGATTTCCCCCAAGAATTATATTCCTATTTTGTACAGATTGAAGATCTGAGGATATTGTTTCCCAACAGTGGCCTTTGTCCCTGTGGTGATTTGGCGCATATATGTTGTATATATAGTAGATTTCCTGAGATCCTTTGTTTTTCAGGTCTGTTCTGACCCACCAACTGCAAAATTGAGAGTTGATGATTTCCCATTTATTCTTGTTCCACATTGTTCCTATTCCACCTGAGGCACCTTCTGAACCAATTGATACCCCATTGAAGTTCTTGAAATTTTGACTTTGGTGTTGAAAGTCTTGTGTCGAAATTTTGGTCTCCTGGATGAGAAGAAGATCCGGCTGCTCCTGCTTTAATAAATCCCTGATTGCTTTTAGTTTTAAGGGAGAGCCCATCCCCCTACAATTCCAAGAGACCAAGATCATTATTTACCATTGGTTGGGTGAGGACCACTCCTCTCCTTTGCCTTTTCTCCACTTCCTTTTAGTTTGCCTAGGTATGAATCCATTGGTTGCTGCGTTCTTGTTGCCATCTCTTTTGCCGCTGTTTCATCTCTGAGCTCTTTGTTTGACTTTCGACCAGCTTTTCTCGGAGGGTCTATGGATTGATTGACTTCTTTCATTTTGCCTCTAGTTAGTATTCTATCTGTGGATGGAGGAGGGGAAGGGAGGGTGATCATGCGGGTGGGAGAAGGAGGAGCTCGGGGGGAGGGTGGAGGAGAAGGAGGATCTTCAACAGACAGGGATTCGAAGGGATTGGAAGTTGAGGGAGGAGTTGAGCTGAGAGGGGGGGAGAGTGAGAGGGGGGATCAGGGGGGGTTTTTGAGCTGAGACCTTGGGGGTGGGAAGGTTTTCTCCTTTTCACTAGTTCCCAAGAGCCTTAAGGATTTTCCTCATTCTCAGATGGGTCATTTGATTTTAACTTACTACATCTATTAGCGAAATGACCATACTCGTGACATACCTTACATTTGAAGGGGAGCTGCTCATAGTCCAGCTGCTGGATGTGCGTCCATTGGTCTACCCTGAGCATGATGGCTTCCGGCAGGCCTTTCCCTAGATCTACTTCAACGCAGATCCTTACGCATGCATGCATGTTCTCCCTTGGCTCCGATCTGTCAATGTATTTGCCTACTGCATTCCCTATTGTTTTTACTGATTCATCTCCCCAACAGTGTAGCGGCAGATGTGGGAGACGAACCCAAACTGGGACAGCGTTTGGAATATCCATTTCCGGATCAAAGTCCGGAGTCCATTTCTTCATGTACAAACCTCTAAAGTCCATGAAGTAAGGGCCATTTCTGAATATGAGGTTCTTGTCTTCTTTTGATTCGAACAGAAAGGTGAAATAACCTCGCCCGCGAAATCTGATGGCTATCTTCCCTTGAATCATCGAGCTCCAGTTGCGCTCGACCCATTTCTGACCTGATCTCGGGGAGGGCCAGAGACCAGTGAACTGGCCTACTAGCCCTCTTTCAGCGAGGATGATTGCAGACTTCCTTGGGAGGGAAGGAGGGAGATTTACCTCCGAGATTTCATCAAGATTTTTAATGAACTTGGTCACAGTGGGACGAGATCTGGAAATGACTGGATCAGAGAATAAAGAGGTGAATATTTCCGCATGGTTCTCGGAGCCTGGAGGGGGAGGGGCGAGCCCGGCCATTCAAAGAATGAATGGCCAGCGAAGGTGAAAGCAGAGTGGACAGCGCGGGGCAGGCTGGGCCCCCACGGGGGCGGGGAGCAGCGAATGGCCAATGGAAAGGAGAGGGAGCGATCAGGGCAAAAGGGAGAGGGCGGCAGCGGCCCTGCCAGGCAGGGCCTGGAGCGCAGGTGCAGATGCAGGTGCAGGAGATAGGTCAGGGATCACCAGAGCTCGAGCCTAGTTGTCCCCTTCTTCTTTCCTATCGGGCTTGTCCTCTTTTTAGGCCAAAGTCTCCACCCCATTTTTTGAGTGACCTTGTTTGATCCTTTTTGACGAGGTGATTTGAATTTTGGAGAGTTCCCTGGGTCAATGACATTACTACGAGTGAGATTATAAGTGTATGGATTGTGGTGATGAAATTTTTTCTATCAACTCCAAAATTTATCTCTATATTTATCTATCTCACTCCAAGCAAGCTGAAGAGAATGACACTTGTGTGTTGGTTGTCTCGAGCCAAGTAAGTGTATGAAACTGTAACAACGAGAAGCAAGCCTCCAAAAAAAGTTGTTAGTGAGAAAATATTCTCTAAAGAAGATGTAGCAAATGGTATCAAATGTTTAGTCAATTTGAACAACAAGCATTTAAGCTTCTCCTTCATAAGCACACTGGCATGAAGAGTAATCTTTTTCACTTAATAAAATCACTAAGATTTAACTAAGCAGATCATTCATTGCACCCACAAACTCATCCAAGGTCACTTTTGCACTCTCAAACTTGCTACTAGCCTCGACAATCAGAAACATATAGTGTCTACAATCTATTTATAAAGAAAAAGAGTACTTACCAAAATGTTGAGGTAGAACAAATCCATTTTTATAACAACCAAAATCCACCAATGGGATAAATGAATGATTTTAAGGCAATGTTTTGATTTGGGGTTTTTCCTGTGCTTTATTAGCACAAACCCTAGGAACCATTGCCTCCTGTAAAGGAAAATGCCATTGCATGGCTAGGATGCAAGTCTAGTATGGGGTATAACCATGGAATGGTTGTACCCATTTCGAAAGTATGGCTAGAGGTTATTTCCAGCTATTTCATGCTTCGAAGATATTTCAAAGCAGGAATCATGAGAAAATGAAGAAGCATACAAAAGAAAATGATATA
Source organism: Pinus taeda (assembly GCA_000404065.3). Taxonomy (NCBI): domain Eukaryota; kingdom Viridiplantae; phylum Streptophyta; class Pinopsida; order Pinales; family Pinaceae; genus Pinus; species Pinus taeda. Next base: position 10,429 of record APFE030834812.1, read on the forward strand.
ACATGGGAACAACAGTTGATACAAGCTCAAAATATTTATGAAAATCTAGCTTAAAGAAAAATCCCTTTGGAAATCAGCATGGAAGAAATGTCTGAAAATAAACACCCTTAACGGAGGTAAATGAATATTAGCGCAATTAAGAACAAGCTAATAAGCTAAGATTTGTAAGACAAGAAGCTGGAAGGAACATTAGGAGGACTAGAAATGCTAAACATGCCCGTATTGCAGTAAAAATGAAACAATAAATGATCAAGTCTGTCAAATCTGATGCTAGAAACATTAAAATATATTCAAAAACTTATGCAATGAACTAATAAAATATGACACATTGTTAAATAAGTGCCACTGAGGTAATATGTAACTACAAATTTTATATTTCTTCTTATACATTTGTGACTTTCTTATATATAATTATCTTTGCTTCTGTTATATTATGAAATCATTGTTTTTCACTTTTTACTTTCATCCTTTTTTTTTTAAAATCAACTTTTAAATTCTAATAATTCCAACAATACTTACCTCCCAATATTCCCCTCATATTTAATATTGGTATATATTTTTTTACATGAACAACTTTTATATTTCCTATTTAATTTATATATCTATATTTAATCTCAGATATTTACTATTATAAAATCATATTTTATTTGATTCCTGTTTTTATGAATATGAATAGAATTCAAGGTCTCCTTTAGGATTAATTTATTAATAACATAAAAATATTTATTGAAATATATTACTTGTAATACTAATAAAATAATATCAATAATAAAAATATTAAATTTACTTTGTTACCTAATAAAATAATATCAATAATAAAAATATTAAATTTATTATGTTACCTAAGTCCTAGGGTCAAATTCAACCTCGTAAAAAGAAAAAGATAATATTAATTATTTATTTAATAACCTTATAAACAAATAAAATAGGATATTACATAAAAGGTAAGAATTATAATTTTACTAACGAATTAACATACTTTTAATAATAATTTACACATAGAGTTAGTTATTAATTTAAGAACCTATGACCATTAGAATTATATATTTATTCATTTACTCCTAACATCCCATTTTTTAGGAATATGAATGGCCTCTATTAGTATTAATTTATTAATAACATAAAGATTTTTATTCAAATATATGTCGTGTGATACTAATTTTACTTATTTCTAGAAATAAAATAATAAAAATTTCAAATTTATTATTATAATTTGTTACCTTGGTCCTAGGGTCAATTATAGCCGTTTTATAGCCGTTAGAGTCTCTGCTCTGTCTATTTAACTTGTTATGCCAGATCTGTCTTCAACTTGTCCTGACGATGAACCACACTTGTTGGTTCGAAACGCGTCGACAAAGGTCTTTCTCATGTGATTTACGCCGAAGCTCTTCTTACAACAATGATGGATCACAGAAGCCTCAATGATACAATAAAGTAAAATTATCAACAATTTACCTTCCACCACTATGTGGTATAGGTTCACATCTGCTTCACTCTTCATGAAGCCCAACAAGGTGAAGTAGTTGTCTATCTTGGTGTACCAAGTACGAGGTGCTTGCTTCATCCCATACAATGCTCTCTTGAGATGACACACATGCAACTCATGGTTGAAGGTTTCAAAACCTTCATACTGCTCTATGTACACCTCTTCCTTAATTGTGCCATTAAGGAAGGTTGTATTACCTTGCAAAAGGAGAAAAGGTCTCATCATAGTCAATCCCCTCTATCTATGAAAAGCCGTAGGCCACAAATCTATGCTTCTCCACACTATCATCTGCAAATTTCCTTACCTTATAAAGCCAACGAGAGCTCACCACAAACTTATCCTCTGGTCTTGGGACCACATCCCAAACATTGTTACGAACTATGGAGTCATACTCCTCCACCATGGCATCAACCCAAACTGGCTGCTGCACTGCTTCCTCAAAGGAAGATGGCTCTGTCACAACACATCCGCTCATAAGAACCAAGTATCTAGTGTACCTATCAGGTGACCTCCTCTGTCTACGCTGTGTTGTGGGTGCTCCCACATTCTCCCTAGCATCTACAATCTATCCTCCTCTCTGGTGCACTTTCTCCCATCTCTAGAAGACTCTGCCTGAGTGGATGTGTCCACTCCTGGATCCTCTGTATGTGGCTTCTCCACATCAATCTAAGGCTCCTCAACCACATGTATCTAAATCTCCCTCTTAAAGGAAACTTGCATGGCCTTCTCCTCATCAAATCTAACATCCCTACAAACCACTCTCATCCTACTGGTCAACAAGCACACTTGATAATTGTGAGGTGTATCAGTGTACCCCACAAATATCCTCAAGTATGCTTTTGGCTCAAGCTTCTTCCGTTCATCTTTGTTCACATGGAAATATACCGATGACCCAAAAATCCTGAAGTGACCAACATCTAGCCTCTTGTCGGAATAAGCCTCCTCTGGTGTCTTCATTCCAAGTATCTGATGTGAGCTATAGTTATGAACATAAAATGTTGTGTTACATGCCTCATCCCATAAGTGCAGTGGGAGACCCTAATCTTGCAACATCACCCTCACTGCCCCTACTATGCTTCTGTTCTTCCTCTTAACCACCCCATTTTATTGAGGATTATGGGGTTTCTTCAATTCCCATTTAATCCCTTCCACTGCACAAAAGTTCTTAAACTCATTTGAGAAATACTCACCACCTTTATCACTCCATAGATAGTTAACCTTCTTTCATGACTCTTTCTCCACCAATGATTTAAACTCACAAAACTTTGTGAAGGTTTGATCCTTTTCTACATGAAAAAATATCCAACATTTCCGAGAAAAGTCATCATGAAATATAACATAATACCTATGTTTGGCTATGGATGTTGCTGCAAATGGTACACACACATCTGAATGGACTCACTCTAGAATAGCCTCTACTTGATTGTCTTTATCTTGAAAGGAATACTTGGTGTATTTACCCAAAGTACACCCCTTTCATGTATCAACTTGCTCTAGTGTACCTTTGGGAAAATCAGTGGAGATCTACTGCATGATCTTCAAAGCCCCATGATGCAAGTGGCTCAATCGCCTGTGCCACAACTGTTAGAAAATTATATATTATGGAGCAACGGAACACATAAAATATTGCAGAAATATAAACGTAGAAAACACATAAAACAAGAGAGACACAGATTACATGGTTCACCCAGTTTGGGCTATGTCCACGAAGAAACAACTAGTCCTTCCTTTTATATTATCCAACAAACTGAAGAGATACAACCTACAATAGATCTGCTGTAACACCCTCTTCGCTCTCAATCTCCTCTCTCTTTCTCACTTAGAATACATATCTACATAGATGCAATACAATTCCCTCATATATAGTGAGGGCTTACCTTCTAGGGCAAAAAACTCTAAATTAAACATAACTTCTACTGTCAGATCTCTGCCTAATGAACGACCCAGATTGACTAGAAATTACTATACTTTTGCAAGGCAATTTTACATCTATTCTTAGCTTCGGGGGTGCTTCCCCCGAACCCCCCCGCCAGGGGGGGCTCCCCAAAGGTCGCAATCGCCCCTCCTTGGATCCCCCCTGCAGCGAATATTTTTCGGGCGGCAACTGGGATCCAATGTGGCGATACCTTTGAATACAAAAGATAATCAGGCTCCACACCCAACAAAAACTTACCAACTTCTCGACTCTGCACCATCTTTGCTTTCGTGCTCAAAGCAACACAATCCTCTACCTCTAACTTATAGAGATTCTTCACCTGAATCCCTATCTTCTTTACTTGACCTATGGCTATGTGTCAAAGGAACACCTCTCCTTTCGAGAAGATCACATCATAGCCTCTATCCTTAAGCATGGCAACAGATACCAAGTTCTTCTTCAGCCCGAGCACATACATACCATTTTCTAGGGTGAGTGGAGCCCCATGCTCCCTCTAAAAAGTAACCATTCCCAATCTAGTAGGACGATACCTCCCGTAGTCACCCATCTCGACATGCATCTGGAGATCTTTCTCCTCCAAGTCACTAAGTAACTCCTTGTTGCCAGTCACGTGGAATGACTCTCCACTGTCTAAGTACCATACACTTCCTTTCATTGATGACACCATGCATGGAATGAGGTAAAATTCCAATTCGAATTGAGAGGCTAAAGCCTCACCCGTCGCTCCTCCCGAAGACTTCTTCTTGGACTTCTTGAGTGGACAATTTGTAGAAAAATGGCCCAACTCATGACAATGAAAGCACTTAACTTTTGTCATGTCATTCTTCTTACCCCCATGGCAAGAATCTATTTGCAATGGGAAGCTTTCCCTTTCCCCTTCTTCGCCTTAATCGCTAAGGCACAATTCTCTTCATCATCAGTATTTGATGAAGAGCCATCCCTGGTGTTCCTCCTGATCTCCTCTTGCATCAAATCTGACCATAGTAGTTCCCAATATGGCAGCTTCTCCTGACCATTGACAAAGTCCTAATAAATATTAAGTATGGGGGATTACGCAGTGCATTATATTAGATATCATTTTTGGGATTCAACTGCGTTAAGTAAGTCATTCAAACGTATGACCATTTCCATGAGAGGTAGTCGTAACTAACTAATTTCTCATTGATTTTTGAATAGTTCACTTAGACTCATTGCATCGGGTGATGCTCACAGGGGTGAAGAAGTGGGATTGAAACTAATGTGATTCGTTCTCTCCACATTTCACTAGTTTCAATCCCACTTCTTCACCCCTGTGAGCATCAACCGATGCAATGAGTGCTAAGTGAACTATTCAAAAATCATGAGAAATTAGTCAGTTACGACTACCTCTCATGGAAATGGTCATACGTTTGAATGACTTACTTAACGCAGTTGAATCCCAAAAATGATATCTAATCCTAATAAATATGCAAACTCTTTGGGAGTCCTAGAAGAGAAAGACTCACCATATCATCATCGGCAACCATGATTCCAACACTTCCAAGTTCATCATGACATTGAGTGAACTTGGTCAAATATTTTGGAATAGTCTTGCCATTATCCATTTTGATTTTTTGAAGTTTTTCCTTCAGTGCCAATTTCCTTTGGTCATTGTTTTTTTGATACAAGTCTATCAATGCTTTCCACAAAGCATACAAAGTTTCCTTACCGTGGAGAATGGATACAATGTGGCCTCAAACTCCCTCAAGGATTATCTGCCTTGCCTTTTCCACACACTTCTTCCATTCAGCCAGATTCTCTGCATTCGATGCTGCTGGATTAGGAATATCTTGATCATTGAAATACTTCAAGACATTATCCTCCAACATAGCCTCCATTTTGTCCCTCCAGGCTATATAATTCAAGCTACTTTCCAAGGCATACTTGGGCCAAAAACCGTAGAACACCATCTGCTGATCCTGAAGTATGTATTGCAAATTCAAATTTCACCTGTAACCCAAAACTAAAAAGTTTGAAATCTCCTCTAGTAAATTGAATTCAACTTTGATACCATGTAGAATTTCCTGTAGATTCATAAGCTCATGCAATTTACTAAAGCACAAGACAATAATATACTTCTACTTTCAACCAGTGGAAGCCAATAGATCGATGAAAACAATATGAACAAGAAGAAGAAAAATCAATGGCACATAACACAATAACTTTTCCCGGGGAAAGCCACTGCTCAAAACCTTTCCTATTTATATTGCATTAAAACAAAAATATGAGTGAAGATATAAAACTTGTTCTCACTAGAACAATTCTGCACAAGTATTCTCAACTCTCTACCTCACAAGCCCACTATTAGCCAACACTTAGCCAATTTCCACTGCCTGCCAAGCCCCTATTTTATTGTGTAATTCCTAGGATGAATAGACCGTATTTAAAGGGAATTCATGCTTCCAAAACTGCGCAATCCAAACATAGGTCCTTCTCTGATTGCATGCATGATATTTACAACTTCGTAAATGATACAACTGACAGTACACTATCCTTGAACTCTAGTCTCAACTGGGTATTTCTCTGAACTGACATGCATGGGTTTCTCATGAGGGAATCTTCAATTAACTAGAGTAACACTTGTGGATGCACCAATGCACAAACTGACTGTTAGTCCTCTATTAGTTTCACAAAAATTTAGAACTAATTTAACTGATCATAACTCAATAAACTGAGTTAATCTAGTTACAACTCAAATAAACTCATTGTAGACCCCTAAAACTTAGGGTCAACATATACATGACTACAGAAAGACTTCCAACTCAAAATTCCTAAGATAATTAAATTAATTAAACTTAATTAACTATTTACAAGTTGCTATGAGAATAGAATTTTATTTTAACAATTTAATTCAAGGACAAGTTAAACTGGAATTTCTTGTTGCCATTTCTCAACAGAAAGTCGGAGATGGAAAGCAAGCGATTATTTGAAAATATCCATTTAATGATGAAGACTTAGTTTTTAAACTTTCCCCAGATATTATTTCCTTTTTAAATGCCAAAGGTTGCAACCATATGAATCATGTATATAAAGTGGCCTCCTCTCTTAATACTAATAGTCATTGGTTGACCTTAGTGGATTTGGTTTTATGGGCTCTTTGGAAAATGAGTGGGAGTTCCTTCATAAAGGAGATGACTATCTATGGGGGTTGTATAAAAAATATTAAGGATCAGGTGGTCTGGAGTTGGGATACCTCCACAGGAAGGGTGAAAGAAAAACTAGCTAATGAAGCTTTTTCTCATTCTGGTTAAACACTGGAATCCAGTGGGTGGAAAAATTATATATGGAAATGGAATGTCCCAAACAAGTTGAAATGCTTCTCTTAATTAGTCCTTCAAAAAAAATATTAACATGGGAAAATATTTATAAAATGGGTTTTGTCAGTCCAAATCAATGTTGTCATTGCAAGCTATAGGAAGAAATAGTGGTTCATCTCTTTATATATTGTAGCATCTCTAAGAAAATTTGGAGAACAATCCTTTTGTTAATGGGTATAAAAGAGAACATTGACCAATTTTCTTTTGAGGACATTCTGCTACATTGGGTGGAAAAGTATAAATTTCACTACAGTATTCTTATCTTTGTGGTATGGGGTATTTGGAATCTTAGAAATAGGGTCATTTTTAAGAACTAAAAAATATATGTGCTTCAAAAATCTTCTAAGATTGTGTCACTTTTCGAGGAACATCCCTTGAAGTGAATCTAGATTAAATAGAGAAGCATTCATTTCCCTCACATCTCACAAGACCTTCCAGTTGGATTTTTTGATTGAGTTGCACAAGCATACAAATGTGAATGAGGTGGGCTAATTAAAATTCCTAGGAACAAATCCATTCACTTCAGAATTGGTTTAGACTTCATAACAAATGCAAGAGCAAAGCTGATTGAAGTTTGGTATTTTATGTTTCTAGTTTCTCTAAAAAATGTAAATTGCATTCAAATCCTACGAGACTCAAAATGTATTATTGATTGGCTAACTGGAAACTCCCAACTGGAGAGCCTCTTGGAAAATAAAAATGGAGGAAATAAGGAAACATTTCCAGGAGATATATTTTCTCCACATCTATAGGGAACTTAACTCAACTGTAGGCATTTTATAAAAAAAAATCTCTCACTATGGAAACACGCTTCATGTTTTATGAAGATTTGACTGGAAATACAATTCAAAGTTCACATTGGGTGCGTATAGGCTAGAAGAATCCTCCAATATATATTTTACAGCTGATTTGAAGGAAATTTCCTCTTAGACTACAATTTCTAATCTTCCTAGTCAAGGGTATTTTTATTTTCAACCTACAACTTATATTTCCTTCAGATCACTTTCAAAGTTAGTTTCTGAGCTCAAGAGCTGATTTGAAGGCAATTTCCTCTTAGACTACAATTTCTGGTCTTCCTAGTCAAGGGTAGTTTTATTTTCAACCTACAACTTATATTTCCTTCAGATCACTTTCAAAGTTAGTTTCTAAGCTCAAGAGTTTTTTTTTGTTTTTGTTTATTTGTTTATTTTTGTTTATTTTTGTTTGTTTATTTGTTTTTTGTCTGTTTGTTGTTTGTTGTTTATTTGTTTGTTTGTTTGTTTTTGTTTGTTTGTTTGTTTGTTTGTTTTTTTTTTCTTCAGAGAAAGGATTCCAAAAATATTTGTATTTCTAACTTGTGTTTTTAGATCAATAGTTATATAGTCCACAAATTTTCTTTCTTCATCAACATTTCTTAGTTTTCAGCAGAGTTGTTCCTTATATGACAACCTTTTGTAAAAGGATAAGCATATCACAGTTATAAGTAGAGATTCTCCTGTGCGATAACTTTCTATAAAATGACATCAAAAAACAACTCAAAGCAGACTATCTTGTACTTTTTTTGATTCACAAGAATAAAAAAAAAGTTTCTTTATTTTTTTCTCTAAAACAAAAATCGCATCCTCATTGTGCTCATTCGTTTAGTCGATATTTCACTTTCACTCGAGTAATCAATACAATATCTCATGCCTTGTTTATATATTTTTATTAATTAAAAAAAAAAAAAAACACTATTTCTCTTTAAAAAATGAGAAAGAACTGAAAAATGGTTGATTTCATATTACTATATATTCAATATGAATTTAAAAAAAATATTTATCTTATAATATTTTAATATAGAACTTAAATAAAAGGTTTGAATACCCATATTAACTAATATATTTCAATATATCCATATTAACTAATATTCTCTTAACATGTAAATCAATTTTCAAGTTTTGCATTCTAAATGAGGTTTACATATAACGAGAATGGATCCCTCTACTCTTGGTAGATTCGTGATTAAGATGGATTTATACTGATAATTATTAGTGTTAAAATTTATATTAAAAAATATTAAAATTATTAATTAAAAGTAAATTAATAATAATAATATTATTATTATTAGTATTATTATTTCCCTATTCTACACACATATACCTTTATGTTGACGCAAGAATCACCTCAACTAGAGTTCGTTTGCAAAAGTTATGCCACTTGGAAGTTGACTTTCCTATTTTGTCTAGCATAATTCAAGAGGATGCCACATCAGCCTCCATTACTCATGGAAAATGGGTTGGGAACAAGATCACGATGAAGAAGACTCTAGAAGATTTAATATTGTAACTCGAATTAAGAGTTGAAGGTGTCAAACCTAACCACTAGTAGGCTATTGAGTTGTGTTATAATGAGCCACTAGGAGGAAAAGGGGTTCCATCCTTTTGAGAGAATATTGTTCCATAGGCGAGTAAAGTAGTTGAGAGGGACAAGGAGAGAGTACACATAGAGTATTTGTGCATTGTAGTAGCCCATGAGCCACATGCCTTACTTCTTTGTACTCATAGCCATTTTTTCTATTCAAAGAAAGAGAGTAGAGCGTCCTCACCTTCCAACTGGGTTTTCTCCCAAAAAGGTTTCCCAAGTTACTCGTGTCAATTGCGGTTTGTGAGTTTTTATTTCATTTTCTCTATTTTCTACATAATTATAATTTTTATGCATACAAAATAAACAATAATTTATGGATCCAAATATTGAAAGAGAAATAAACCATCATAGTGTAGATTTCATATTTTAAAGTATAATTTTATGAACTCTACTATGTCAAACTGTCTAGTGGAATATCCATTACAATTTATAGATCACTTTTGTGGCATGGGAGTCTAAAGAAGGATATCTCGTCTTGAACTTGGCTATAAGGAGCCTTTGAGTGAAAACTATAGTAGTTACAATGATATGCCATTCGATGGTCTAAGGCTGTTAAGAACAGTTGGGTTGCTGTTTATGCAAATGGTTTTGCACTAGATACACTTAGTTATCATGGGAAATTCTTGGCTTTTACAAACATTCTATTCCTAGGGGAATAAAGAAGGCCAATGTCAATTTGGTGATGGAGATAATGTTGCATGTAAGATTAGAAATAGTCTTCAATTGGAAATTGGTTGGCACAGGACTCACAAATTTTTGTCATTGTAAATTCAAAGAAGTATGAGGCTATTAGTAATTCTCATCTCTTTCTTGAACATTTCCCCAATTGTAGATACTATGTTATTGATGTTCTAGCTAAATTGTGGTGTCATTACATTTTAGCTTTACTTTCATTCCTCGAGACTCTTAATCTTGGGAGGATTTTTTTATATGGTATACAAATATCTCCACTAGGCCATCAATTTATTTCTATTCTCTCCTAGTTTCATATTATGGGTAGTCTTCTCTTTTGTTTTCAATTTACTTTCCTCTCAAGCCTACCTCTTCCTTCTATAGTTTTTTCCTCTCGGTTTACTATTATTCCTCTCTGAATAACCCCTGTTTTTGCTCTGGACCTCATCCATCCCCGCCTCCCTATGACCCCTTTCTCTTTTTAGGATATCTCTGGTCTTATTACTACCTAGCAAGACGACATCTATCTTCTTCGCAACATGGAGGGAGAAGAGGACAACTGGGCCCCTCCCCTTCCTTTGACACTCCTCCTCCCTTTATTGGTGAATCTTGAGGCCAATCAATAGCTTGCATTGCCATGAAAAGATATACTGTCATATTAAAACTCTCATGGGGAGAGTGTTAACATACATAATTGACATCCATTATGAAATATTGATTTGGTTGGCTAAAATTGTGGACAAAATTGATAGACTTAGCAAGAAAGTCTCAAGGCTAGCTAATAAATTGGGAAACTATGACTTATCCTCTTTGAATGGCAATAATGAGCAACAACCACCTATCTCGATGGACTCCCCTCTTGAATGATGACCAAAGGAGCTAGTTCTTTTAAGGAAATTATAGATAATAGAGGAGCTATGTTTATGTTTATCAACATATGTTTATGTTATTTTCTAGTTATAATTTTAGTTTGAAAGACAACATGGTAATCCTTAGAACATTTAATAGAAAAATTTTGAACTTCTGCTACTGGTCTATTGTCCCAAGTGGAAGTAGTTGACAATGATTTTCTATGTATGTTTTTTTAATCGTAATATAGAAGGCTCGATATTACAAGAAAAGAATCATTTAATATTATAAATATAATTCATAAAGATTATTTGGGTCAGGTTTAGGTTTAAATTTTATTATTGCCATTATAACCTTTATGTTAGTGGTAATAGTTTGCAAGTTAATGCTTAACAAGAAATTTATCACTTAATAAGGGTGAAGATTTATTAAGAAACACCTAAAAGAAGGGTCCCACTAGCGAGGGGGCTTACACTGTTTTAACCTTATGACAAGTGAACAAATATTATTTTTGAAAAATGAAATCGAATATGAAGGAGAACAAAACAAAGCATGAAACTAATATTTACTTTAGGCAATTAAGTACATGCTTGATGCTAATCCATTGAAGATAATTCTACCAACCATTCTCTTTCAAGTTTTTTTTTTTTTTAAGCCATTTTGAATTGGTAACATTTGGAATAATATGGGTTAGGTTAAGGATCAAATCTTCTGACTACTATTATACCCTATCAAGTTATTATTATTATTATCCTTTTAAACCACGTTGAATTGGTAACACATTGGAGTGATCTGGATGATCCCTAAGATCAAATCTTTCGACAACCACTATAACACCAAAAGTGTATCCAACCACCTCAAGCCAAATACACCAATAGCTTATGACTTAGCAAGACACAATACATCACATGAGTGGGGGTGCCTACTCTTTGATCCTTATCATACTGATTCAAAAATGTCCCTTGGAATTGAACCTAGGTAGATGGGAGAATAAATTATGCTCCAAACCACTCAAGCTACCAACTCGGGACATACCCTATCAAGCTATTACCAACCATAGCCTATCAAGTTATTGGGACATCATGCCATCACAAACATTTAAAGGATTCTAGGTTGTTTAAGCATGTTCATAAAAGTGATTGATTCATAAGCCATTGACCCCTAATACCTCAACCATTAAACTATTAAACTATAATATATTAAATAAAAAGAAAAGTGAAAAAAAACCACTATGAAACTTTAATACTTTTCTTATAAAACCTTGTTGACATAAATTAATACTTATAAAACCATGTTGACATAAGAGTGCGGAGGAAATGTTTCCATAGTGCTTTGTTGTCTAGGTAAATCCTCTTTGCAGATAGAGATGATCCCTCTAGCCCAATGAGTGGGTCTAGCAACCTAAGTGACAATCTACTCGACACTTTTCTAGGTTACAATTGAAAAGAGAGATGGAGAAGATGGCCTGCTTTGTTCTGATGCTATCAATTCGTCCTTTGTTGAAGATCTCGAATCACTTGTGTTGTAGAATTGTTCCTACTACTCACATCATTTATGCACCTGCACAATAGATCAAGACACAACAAGGCATGCAAATACAAACAACATATTCAAGGAAACCTACTTAACTGATCAAGGAATGTTAATATAAATGACACATGAGCATACACATCAATGGAAAATGAACCAACAATTGTATATTAATAGAAAATAAGGGGAAGCATACAACCAAGCCTTGACGTTGATAGGCTCTCCTTGAAATGAATATCCAAGTCTAAGCTAAGCTCTCCAAACACTCCTTCTCCAAGCCAAATGAGTAGCATATAGGCACAATATTATCATAAGGGTGCAAATAGACATAGACCAACCATTTGGGAATGGGAGAAGATGAATATATAGGCAGGAAAAGGGATTTAGGATCTCTCCAAAGATAGGAGTAAGCCCTCATCTCAAGGAGGTAGCTCATAGGGATAAGACCAAGAGGCCAAGTTGGGAGAACTTGACCTCATCTACACTGAACAACCTCCAGCTCGCTGCTCTCGAAGCTTCTAGATCATGAAGCTTCTCATACTCTTTGGAAAAATTGCCTTTTTAGGATCATCATGGGAATACAAGCAAACAAAGCGATGACATTGTGGGGATAGTATAGTGCAACTAGCAACCATCACGGTTTTAAGTCTCTAAGAGTGATGATGCTCAAATTAGGGTTTTAGATCCATTTCCTTCAGGAGAAGCTCAAGGAATTTTCCAATCAGTATTTTAGGGAGGATTTGAGCTACATATCTGATTGATTACATTGCATGATGGTCATGTTTCGGGAACTTCGGGGCATGTCACAAGGAAGTGCGAGAGGTGTGACAAAATAATGTGTAACAGATTCCCCCTAAAGCATGAAGGCCGAATGGGGAGTGATGACTGATATGCTTTATGAGCTTTTGCAAGGACAAGAACGAACACTGTCAGGGGACCTGCAAATCAAGGACACATATACATATACCTATCTAATATCAAAACATGAATCCACGGTATGGACGCAACCATCTGGTTAATAAGGACTATGAGAAAGGATCCATCATATGGGCATAGCCATCCAAATGAAAAGGATCATTTGTAAATCTAAGATCCAAGGTATGGATGCAACCATCCAAGATAGAAGGATCACCATAAATGTAAAGTCCCACGGTATGGTCACAACCATTCGTATAGCGAAAACATGTGTACAATGATGAATAATAGATAACTCCACACAGGCTGAGTCATATCAGACAAGACTCAGGGTCTTGCTCCATCCTAGCCCGCTCAAAGTATGAATTATAACATGCGAATGAATGTGTCGAAGTTGAACATGCTAGAAAATTGCTTGATTTCCAGCCAATGATGTGTACCGTTAACAGGCACAAGAGAAACCACCAATAATGACAATGGCCTTTAAGGTACAATAATACAATATGTGAATGCGAAA
>APFE030834814.1:0-13524 GCA_000404065.3 Pinus taeda
AAAAAAAATATATTCATAATTAAAATAAACATACATTAATTAAATTTTGATGGGTATTAATGAATATGAAATGGGGGGTTCAGAGGTTGTGCTCGTCACCCCAAACGTGATGGTATTAATGTAGGGGGGCATGGCTAGCACCCACATGTAATTGCATGCAGATCCCTAGTTGACATTAGCCATTATCATATGAAGCGTTTGGAGTTTGAGAGTTATGGTTTGAGTGGAGGCGAGGGTTGGTCCTCGACCTCCCAACGCTTGCGTTATGCTCCAATTGACAACGTTGACAGTTATGTATTAGGGCTTGCATTTGTAATTGAGTTGGTGAGGCATGAGCCCTCTGGCCTACAAGGGTGTTGGTGACAACAACAGAGTACCATTGGCATTCTGGCATATGGTTGGATTCTTATAACCTGAGAATACAATGGGTTGGTGAGGCATCATTTGCTTCTCGCAACGTGAAAAGTCAAGTTGATTTCTTTCTTCGCTTGGGTATTTCGCTTATTGTAATTTTGTGTTTGGGTCTGAGGTTGTAAATTAGAGTCTTAAGCAGGGATTGAGAGACAATCCTATTTCGATTTCGAAATCATGGAGGACATGTCATCTTGGGTTCCTAACCTTAGGCACATCGGGGGCAAGAAGAACCAATATCTGAATTCTATGGCTTTTCATTGGCAAATGAAGACCCTACTAGGTCTGGTCATGGAAGTCAAGCCACTGGAGTGGTATAACGTCTTCGTTGTTGAAAAATGCAACAAGAAATTCTTAATTGGATTTTGCCTTAAGTCAAATTGAGGAAATCTGAAATTCTGTATCAACATATAGGCTGGATGAGTTAACTGAGGTGGCATGGTTGATATCAACATAAAATCTAAAAATTAATGTCAAATCTCTCTCTCACATATATTATACATATAATTTAATTTAGATTAAATCATCAATTAAATTAAATATTCACTTGGGAATAATTTCAAATTACACATATATATTAATAACTAAATATATAAATAATTCAACAATTAGGTTAAATATTCATGAGGAAATCATCAAATTTATTAAAAATGCAATGTTTTTTTAAAATAATTTTATCCCTTTTCATACTTAATAGATCCAAAATTAAAATAAATTTATATTAATTAAATTAACAAATAATAAATTAGAAAAAACATATTCATAATTAAAATAAACATACATTAATTAAATTTTGATGGGCATTAATGAATATGAAATTCGGGGTTCAGGGGTTGTGCTCGTCACCCCCAAACGTGATGGTATTAATGTAGGGGGGGCATGGCTAGCGCCCACATGTAATTGCATGCAGATCCCTAGTTGACACTAACCATTATCATATGAAGCGTTTGGAGTTTGAGAGTCATGGTTTGAGTGGAGGCGAGGGTTGGTCCTCGACCTCCCAACGCTTGCGTTATGCTCCAATTGACAATGTTGACAGTTATGTATTAGGACTTGCATTTGTAATTGAGTTGGTGAGGCATGAGCCCTCTGGCCCATGAGGGTGTTGGTGACAACAACAGAGTACCATTGGCATTCTGGGCTATGGTTGAATTCTTATAACCTAAGATTACAATGGGTTGGTGAGGGCATCATTTGCTTCTGGCAACGTGAAAAGTCAAGTTGATTTCTTTCTTCGCTTGGGTATTTCGCTTATTGTAATTTTGTGTTTGGGTTTGAGGTTGTAAATTAGAGACTTAAGCAGGGATTGAGAGACAATCCTATTCTGATTTCGAAATCATGGAGGACATGTCATCTTGGGTTCCAAACCTTAGGCACATCGGGGGCAAGAAGAACCAATATCTAAATTATATGGCTTTTCACTGGAAAATGAAGACCCTACTAGGTCTGGTCATGAAAATCAAACAACTGGAGTGGTATAACGTCTTCGTTGTTGAAACATGCAGCAAGAAATTCTTAATTTGATTTTTCCTTAGTCAAATTGAGGAAATCTAAAATTTCGCATCAAGATATAGTCTGGATGAGTTAACTGAGATGGCATGGTTGTTATCATTCAATTAGCTTAGTTAATTCGAGTTAATTGAACTAGTTGGTGGTCACTTGAGTAGCAGGACGTCATTCTAACTCAAAGATCATCTAGTTAACTGATAAATCAACTAATAATTAGTTCATGCATGCAAAGAATATGAGTTGTCCATTTGTGGTGGAGTTTCCAAGGCAATTAACCGACAGTTGTAAACTAGTTGAGTGTACATGTGTTTCATGAGGTAGGGTGGACCATCCTTGGGAATTGCACAATCAATTAGAGGAATTCCCTAATTAATAGGAGCCCAATTCCTCAAGAAAAAACGTAAGAAATTAGGGGTGTGGTGTGCTAGTTTGGTGTGTTGCACTGGTTAAGTATTAGTCAAATCAGTGATTCAGTAGGAGAGAATAAAATTTCGTTTGTAGGTTGAGCTCTAGGATTGAGCTGAAAATTGTCATAGCTTCTCTTACTCACTTGATTAATGAACACAAGGTTGAAGGTGTTTTTATCGGTTGTTTTCCCCTTAGATATATATGTGTTTTCATGTGCATGTGTGTTATTCCTTATTGCATGTTTATGAGTTGTGCTCTCAATCGTGAATTGAATTTCGCTGATGAGTAGAATAGATTTGAGTCTTGTTTAGTTAAATTTCATAAGAAGTTTCATATCTACACATTAATTTCTACATGGTATCAAAGCAGGATTCAGAGTAGAGAAAAAAATTTGAAGTTGTTATTGCAAGAGGATCGAATTTGCAGGATTAATTCTTTAGAGCTAGCAGGATGGCTTTCTATGGTCTAAGACTTGAGTATGCCCTTTAGGGAAGCTCAAACTTTGTTGCTTGGAAAGACCACATGGAGGTAGTGCTGGAGGACAATGGGTTGAAGGAATTTTTTGAGATTGACATTTCAAAACCAAGATCATCTAATGTCAAGGATCTACCAGAATGGAGGAAGTGTGTAGCCAAGGTGAGGAGAATCATATTGGAGGGAGTAAAGGACCACATTATCTCAAATATCGACGGGAAAGAAACTTTGTATGCAATGTGGCAAGCATTGGTAGATTTGTTCCAGAATAGTAGTGACCACAAGAAGTTGGCGCTCAAGAATAAACTTTGAAATATCAAGATGTAGAAGAATGACTCTATTCAACAGTATCTGAGCAGGTTCACACAATGTCGTGATGAACTTGGTGGAGTTGGTGTTACTGTTGTAGAAGATGATTTGGTAATCCTAGATCTTATAGGCCTTCCCAATAGTTGGCATAACTACCAAGATTCAATGAACGGAAGAGAAAAACTACCAAATTGGGAATGCTTATGGTCTCATTTGGTACAAGAGGAAATAAGGTAGAATACCAGAGGCGAGACTTCATCGAAAGGAGCAGATGAAGAGGACTTTTCTCTAGTGGGAAAATGAATGAATGCCAAGGGAAAGAATTCCCAAGGTGAGGCTAATTCCAGCGAAAAGGGCAAGAAGAAAGACTTGTCCAAAATTAAATGCTTCAATTGTCATGAATTCGGGCATTATGCCACTAAGTGTCAACACAAAAATTCTAGCAAGAAGGAGCCTGCAGTAGCAGCAGAAAGTGAAAATTTGGCTTCACAGTTCGAGCTTGACTTCACCCTTATCGCATGCATGTTGAGCACCGTGATGGGGAGTGTGTGGTACTTGGATAATGGTGCCTCATTCCACGTGACGGGGAATAGACAATTTTTTAGTGACTTGGAGAAGAAATATCTCCATATGAACATTGAGTTTGGAAACGATGGAAGGTACAACACGACCAGGATTGGTACAATCACCTTTCAAAGGGAGTTGGGCTCCCCTCTCAGACTCAAGGATGTCATGTTCGTTCCAAGCCTAAAGAAAAATCTCATCTTAGTAGCAGTGTTGGAAGACCGTGGTAACGATGTGATCTTTAGCAAAGGGAAAGTATTCTTGAGACACATAGCCATGGAGCAGGTGACACAGGTTGGTGCTCAAGTCAAGAACCTATATGCACTTGAGGTAGAAGATGCATGCAAATCTTTGAGGAGCAAGGCAAGGGTTAGAGACATGGTGGTTGAGAGGGAGCATGATTTACCTCTCAAAATGAAGCCTCAAAAGGAGTCTCAGGAAGTTATGGAGCAACTATAAATGGAGAAGCAGACAAGAGGTAGAGTGGAGACATCCACTCAATTAGATACCTACAGTAGGGGGAGAGTTCAAGCTAAGTGGGCAGAGGGAGCACATGCAACCATACCTCCATGTGTGAGGTGGGGCGATGTGAGGCCCTAGTCCCACAAGTGTAGAAATTTGGGCAAGGTTCATTGAGGTGTTCTCCTCATGGATCATTACCCATCTTACAGGAGCCCACAATATTCAGTAGCAGGAGGATCAATTTTAGTTAGATATTGAGGAGTGCAGAGTGTTGACAGCATAGCAAGAGGCTCAGTCGCAGAGTCAACAACAAAATTTTTCCAGTGGACAATTGCAGATGCTGCAGTAGAAATAGCAACAGTAAGAGGTGTTGCATCCAGTACATTTCATAGATGCATGATAGGGTTGGTTGATAATCCCTTTCTTGTTGAGAGAGAGTGTTGAAAAATCTAGCGAGAAATTCTTAATTTGATTTTTCCTTAGTCAAATTGAGGAAATTTGAAATTCCACATCAGCAAACAGCTTGGATAAGTTAACTGAGGTGACATGGTTGTTATCACTTAGATACTTAGTTAATTCGAGTTAGGAGCATGAAGTTCGGTTGTATGTAGTGATTCCTAAATTTTAGGAGCATAGGTTGAGTTAATTTCAGTTGTGATCAGTTAAACTAGTTCTAATTGTTAATTGAACTAGTTGGTGGTGAGTTTAGTAAGACATCAGTCTAACTCAAAGATCATGTAGTTAACTGATCAATCAACTAATAATTAGCTCACACATGCAAAGAATACGAGTTTCTTAGTTGTGGTGGATTTTCCAAGGCTGTTAATCGATAGTTGTAAACTAGTTGAGTGTACAGGTGTTGCATGAGGTCAGGTGGACCATCCTTGGGAATTGTGCAATCAATTAGAGGAATTCCCTAATTAATAGGGGGCCAATTCCTCAAAGAACAACACAAGGAAATAGGGGTGTGGTGTGCTTGTGTGGTGTGCTAAATTGGTTAAGTACTAGCTAGATCAATCATTCAGTAGGAGAGAATATAATTGCTTTTGTAGGTTGAGCTTTGGCATTGAGTTGACAATTGTAATATATTCTCTTACTCACTTGATTAATGAACACAAAGTTGAAGGGGTTTTTAGCAGTTGCTTTCCCATTAGATATAAATGTGTTTTCATGTGCATGCATATTATTTTTTATTTCATGTTTATGAGTTGTGCTCTCAATCGTGAATTGAATTCCGCAGATGAGTAGAGTAGATTTGAGTCTTGTGTTTTAGTTAAATTTCATACGCAATTTCATATCTCAACATTAATTTCTACATTCGCCACCCGGGAAGAAAAGGATGCTTAAAAATCAATGCTTCTACTTGGACAACACTGACTCCCACCTGGGTCATGTGGAGGGGCATATTGCTTATGATTTTGATGGCGGGGATCCGACAGATCCACCGAGTTTGAGCGTGAGGGTACTAACATGTACTTTAGGAAGGAAATTCAAGACACTTCTTTGAGAATTCAAAGCGGTGGTTTGCATAAACACGTGGGCCATGATGGTAGGAACGCTAAAAAGGTGAAAGGTTTGTTGGTCAGTGTTCCATCCAGATGGCTTTACAGTTTGACGTCTTTTGTTTTGTTTGGCCCAGTTAGTCGGGCTTTTGACTATCATGATGTACTTAGTTGTTGGTTGTATATGTGTTGGCTATGGTGTATTGTTGTGAGTAGAAACTTTTATAACTAGTGTCTTTTAGAGAAATCCAAAACTAATAATAATAAAAGTATTATTTTGAAGAGAATTAAAATCCTCAAAGAACAATTTAGCAAAATCAGATAACCTTAATTTTCCTTCATAATACAACACATTAATTTACCAAAAAACCACTACATTAACTAAATTAACAAATAATAAACTAAAAAAAAATCATATTTATGTTAAGTTGCTTTAAGAAAAATAAAAAATTCTACATTAAATCACTCAAAATAAATTTATACTAAATAAAATAGAAAATAACATAAATACAAATTATCAATATACTAAAATAACCACTCATTTCGTAACATACTTGAAACAAATATTTATCAAAATCATATTTCTAACCAATACAATATGTTAAAATAATCCATCATTTTATAACCTAACAAAAATTTATTATGAAATAATTTCATAACAATAACAAATATGCGACAGGTTAATTAATTCAATTCAACTTTAGTCATTCCGAAACTTTTTATATGAATTACGAATTAATTAAAATCGTTAAAAAATATTTTTATATTAATTAAAAATTTGAAATTTTTCTTATAGCTATCGATGTAATAATATTTAACATAACATTAATTTAACTTTAACTAATTATATATTTCGTGTATTTGAGAAGCGTGAAGTGTCATCACTTTTAATGAATAACATAACTACAATCTAAATCATTTTTGCATAAAAGTTGTTTGAAAGTGCTTCCTTTTTGTATTTACACCCTGCGCTACTGTACTCAAACACTGAGTTTGACCAAATTTATGATCAATACGGAAATTACAGGCCACGCCTCCTTTTTCTTCTTTGTTTTTCATATTTTAGGCCTTCGTTCAATTGTTGCCGCAACTGCTCAAGCACACTCCCACCCAGTAGCAGTTTGGGACATCCACGAACATCAAGAAGCTCTAACGACATTAAATGATCCACGCCGGGCAGCTCCCGGATCTCACGGCATTGCTGAACTTCTAATGTTTTAAGCTTTGTCAGTTGCCTCAACCAGGGTATGCTCCTCAGCTTCACACATCCAGCAACATTCAACTGCTCCAAAGAAGTCAAACATTCCACCCCTGGCAGCTCTGGTATCTCACGGCATCCACTAACATCCAGATCTGTAAGCTTTGTGAACTGCCCCAATCCCGGTATGCTCCTTAGCTTCTCACATCCACCAACATTCAACATGTCCAAAGAAGTCAAACATTCCACCCCTGGCAGCTCTTGTATCTCACGGCATCCACTAACATCCAGATATGTAAGCTTTGTGAACTGCCCCAATCCCGGTATGTTCCTTAGCTTCTCACATCCACCAACATCCAACAACTCCAAAGAAGTCAAACATTCCACCCCTGGCAGCTCTTGTATCTCACGGCATCCACTAACATCCAGATGTGTAAGCTTTGTGAACTGCCCCAATCCCGGTATGCTCCTTAGCTTCTCACATCCAGCAACATTCAACACGTCCAAAGAAGTCAAACATTCCACCCCTGGCAACTCTGGTATCTCACGGCATCCACTAACATCCAGATGTGTAAGCTTTGTGAACTGCCCCAATCCCGGTATGCTCCTTAGCTTCTCACATCCACCAACATCCAACAAATCCAAAGAAGTCAAACATTCCACCTCTGGCAGCTCTTGTATCTCACGGCATCCACTAACATCCAGATATGTAAGCTTTGTGAACTGCCCCAATCCCGGTATGCTCCTTAGCTTCTCACATCCACCAACATCCAACAAGTCCAAAGAAGTCAAACATTCCACCCCTGGCAGCTCTTGTATCGCATGACATTCCCCAATATCTAATTTTCCAAGCTTTGTGAGTTGCCCCAACCCTGGTATGCCCTCGAGCTTCTTACATCCTCTAGCTCTCAACAACGCCAAAGAGGTCAAATATTCCACACCTGGTAGCTCTCGTATCTCATGGCATTGATCAACAATTAGATTTCTAAGTCTTGAAAGCTGGCCCAAGCCTTGTATTGTCTCGAGCTTCTCACATCCCCGAACATCCAAAGTCTCCAAAGATACCAATGTTTCAAAACCGGGGAGGTCCTCAACATTCACACAGCTGCTGATGTCGAGATCTGGAGGTTTTGACAGGCCACAAATCCATCCTAGTTGCCTCAATTCATGACACCCCCTCAAGGACAGTTTTTGAAGGTTGGGGCAAACTCCCTCTTCAAAAAATACCTCCCTTATTTCTGTGCCTGACAGCTCTAATGTCTTGAGCCAAAACATGCACATGCCATTGGAGGAATTCAATTTATTCATTGTTCTTTCCCCTTGTAATGATAAGTGTCTTTCTATGTCTCCTCCAACTCTTTTAAATGGAAGTTCCCCCAACGGACAATCTGATACCACTAGAGATTCTAGATTGTTCATCTTGAGAAGGTGTTCTGGTAGATATTCTATCCCACAATTTTCTATATCCAAACGTGTCAACTGAGTCAACAGTTCAATGGAATCGGGCAAGGATTTCAATTGCGGCGAAGAAGAGAGTGAGAAGATCTTCAAGCTCTTGAGGTCACCGAGCCAAAGTGGAAGCGCTTCCAACAAATCGCTACCTAATTTTAGAACTTCCAAATTGCAGAGGTCTCCCATAACGCTAGGGAATTCTTTTAACTTCGTTTCCTGCAAATATAACTGTTGCAAGGACCGTTGATGTGCGACTTGGGGTGGCAAATCGACCAACTGACTGCAGGATGAAAGATCCAAGTGCTCCAGCATTTTAATATCTCCCAGAGTTCCATTGTCGATGGCCAAATTCTCGCAACCCCTCAATGAAAGATGTTTCAGGCGAGTTAAATTGCCAAATGAATTGGGAAGAGTGAGCAAAGAGGAAGCACCTTCCAAATCCATGAGCTGTAAGTTATTTAGCTCTCCAAATGAAACAGGTAGCGACACCAATTTTGAGAACCCTTTGAAAATTAAGTATTTCAAAGAGTGCAAATGACAAAATTCGTCCGGCAACCTTTCGACGGTCACTGCTTTGGAATGATTCCATATGGCGATCCTTTGGAGGTACTTCAGCTGCCCTATAGATCTTGGAATCTCTGAGAGGGGAGCCGAGATATTTAACTCTTTCAAATCGAGAGGCAACACCTGCAATGTTCACGTTTCAACATAAGATTGTAGCCTACAAAATGAGAAATTAAATGAAGAAGGATAAACGCACACATATTTTCGTACTTTAGATTGATGTGGCCACAGTCTATTCAAAGTGCTTCCCTGCATTTCCAGAACTCTTAACTTCGTCATCGGAATCCAGTCAGGAAGGGAAGAGTGGGAAAATCCATACCAACGGAGCCATGTCAAATGCGGTTTCTGCTCCCTCAATATGTCTTCTAAATCATCTTCTTCAGTTGCAACAAGTTGCAACTTCCTAAAATCGAAATTACTGAATAGAGGCCTGATCCGTGATACTTGTGGAGTCGGGGTATTTGAAAGGTCGGGATGCTTATCCGTGAAGAAATCAAGGGAGGAGCTAACCATGCTTATTCCGCTAACCTCAGATATTACCTGCTCGTTGATCAAGAAAAAAAATCTACAGTGAACTAATCTAACTTTGTCATGAAACAACAAATTTTAAAGCTTAAAGTTTAATTAAACCCAAGAAACAGGTTTGGATGGTCGAAGTACTTACATGTGAGGATCGCTGTAACAAATCATCAGTGATATTGGTTGTCGAACCCCAAATACGAAGGGGCATTACTTCCTTGGCAAATTTTCTTCCAAGATCCCTAATATGATCATGCATATTTATTTGATTTTCGGTGTCCACATCTAACAGACACTTGTCCTGCAGATTTTGAAGCCCAACATTACCCCATATCCATGTAGCTTTTTCTCTCTCTTGTCCTAGGAAGAAACAAGCAATATCTAAGAATATTGACTTATCATTTTCCTCAAGTGAGTCATAACTTATTCTAAAACAGCCCTCTATCTCTTTGGGAAAATTTCCTTGAAGTCGAACCAATCGATCTTCCCAGTAATCATATTGTCTACCATAAACTAGTGCGCCCACCACTTTCAATGATAGTGGCAATCCACCACACACTCTAACAAACCGATCTACCAAATCTGCAAATTCTGGTAGTGGATGTGGCTGATTAAAAGCATAGGAACAGAAGAGTTGTTTGGATTGCGGGATATTCAATTCCTTTAAATAATAAAGGGATCCCTCTAACACTTCATGGCTTTCAAGGACATGCTTGTCACGCGATGTAAGCAAAATCAAGCTTTCAGGGGTAAGAAAACCCTTAATGGTCAAAAGCGCTTCATGTTGATTTGCATCATTTACATCATCTAAAACTACGAGAGCGTGACAAGATAAGGGATGCTTTTGTATACCTTCCTCTGGACACGCAGTTTCTATATTTCCAAGTTTCAAGCCTTCAATGAGCTTACTTTTTAAAATATTTAGAGACATTTCCCTAGCATTTTCAATAAAGGCGGATTCGTTGTACTTTGACCTGTTACGGTTGAAGAATGCTTTGGCCAGTGTCGTTTTTCCGACCCCGCCTACACCCAAGATCCCCACAACTTTGGGTTTCACCTGCACCTCCTGCGCCTGCAACACTGTCTTTTCAAATTCTTCTAGTTTTAGGTCCAACCCAGTTGGATATTGAGCCACATACAAAGGTCGTTTTGGAACATTTTTTAAAACCCATTTGAGGACGTCATCCAAGAGCTCGCCCTCGTCCCTGAATAATGCACATTGATGAAGTAAAATAAGAAGTTAGAAAGTAAACATCATGTACCTTATATCATGCCAACAAATCCAATACGATTACAGATTGCCAAAGATTGTGTGAGATCCTCACCCATTATATTGTTTCAGTTCGAAACCGCTCAGATCTGCAACATATGAAAGTGTGGTTCTCCAATTCTGAATAGTGTCTGAACTGTAGCGTGGTTTTTTAACACCTGTTTGAGGGTCGGTTATTCTCTTGTCCTGGAGCTTCTGCAGGGCTTCAAAGTACCTTCCTTTTGTCTCTGTATATCGGACCTCGGAAGGATCCACCTTAAAAAAGATGGGAAGAATGGTAACCCCCTGAGGATTGGTAGCCTTGGCGTTTTTCATGAAAACAAGCTCATTAAGACACCAACTAGATTCCGCATACCTTTCAGAGAAAATTGCAATTTGGACTGAGGCACCGCCGATGGCTTGTTCTATTTGAGAAGAAAATTTGTGTCCCTCCTCCAATTCCTCCCTGTCCAGAAAGACGCTCAATCCACGATCATGAAGGCGTCTATAGAGATGGCTCGCAAAGGTGTCTTTTACATCCGGCCCGCGGTGACTTATGAACACTTGGTAACAGGACAAAGAAGTCGAGGCAGAGGATGAAGCCGAGGAAGAAGAAGCAGCAGAAGCGGTAGTTAGGTTTGCCATTGCCATGGGAATCTGGATAAGTATGGACTGTCGAACAGAAATAACAAATGAAATTATTATTATGGACTGCTGAACGGAAATATTAAATGAGATGTTGAAGCAAAGACAGTCGATTTTGATGGGCGGAAACTGCAAGCGAGCCGAGGAAGAGCGTTATAAAGCTGCAATTGATGGGTTGAGCGATGGTGTGAAATGGGCACTTTCAATAAAAGCATAGCTGTATAATGATAATTTTTATGATTGGTTGAGATTTTTTTAGATACATGGCTTCCAATAAATATAACTCCGATATTATTTTCTACATTTTTTTCCATATTCTCCATTAAACAAGCTCAACCAAATTAATTGTTTTTAAATCAAGCGTAATTATTTTAAAAAAATGCATCGCTGCATAATGATCATTTTTATGATTGCTTGGGACTTTTTTCCCTGCAACGCTTCAAATAAATGTAACTAAGATATTATTTTCTACATTTTTAATAAAGAAACTTGATAAGTTGAGGAATTTTTATTTAAATTGAATCAGCAAATTGTAAGCCATAAGGATTTTTTTAGAGAGAATTTCTACATTTTAATAAAGAAACTTGATAAGTTAGAAGAATTTTTATTTAAATTGAATAAGCAAATTGTAAGCCATAGGGATTTTCAACCATAATTTCTAAATATGACTGATATTTTTGAGGCTAAATTAGTATATTTTACTGACTATCATCTTATGTATTTGCTTTTATAATTAATATTTGTGATCTATTGCCATTTTATAAAAAACAGTTGTTAGGGGCACAGCTAAGCGTTTATAAAAATGATTTTAAAGAAAATTGGTAGTTAAGTTAACATTATAATAATAACTGTTTAAATATAATTGATTAATTAAATATAAAAATAAAAGATTAATGAATGTAATATAAAATGTTTAATAACTCGGGTCAAAAGAAAAAAAAAATAAATTAATAAATAAAATAAAATAAAAATGGCTCACATAATTACATGGTAATTGAAACCCTACCATAGTATTCATGAGGCTGTAGCTTATTCAAAGAAAAATTAAAACAACTTAGTCCACTTAACCCCAGATCTATGATCAAGTTTTTTAGAGTGAAAAGAAATTTTGATCCTTCTTCAAACTTTTATAATGAAAAATTAAGATAACTAATTAATTTTAATTTTATTTTAAATTTTATATAATATTTTTAATATATTATTAAAAAAATTAAAAAAATAATAAAGATAAAAGAATTATTTATATTATTAATATATATATATATTATAAATATTAT
The DNA here is from genome assembly GCA_000404065.3 of Pinus taeda. Classification (NCBI taxonomy): domain Eukaryota; kingdom Viridiplantae; phylum Streptophyta; class Pinopsida; order Pinales; family Pinaceae; genus Pinus; species Pinus taeda. The sequence goes on from APFE030834814.1 coordinate 12,544, forward strand.
ATAATATATATATATAATAATATATATATATATATCATAATTTTCTAATATTAAGCAAAACTTTGCTTACCAAAAATTATAGTATTTTGAAATCTCATATTTATAAATTAAGAAAAAAAATGAAAAGTAAATTTTATGCGACTCACCAAAACACCGAGAAGTTTTGTGTTTTTTTTTTCTTTTACCTAGGGGAATCTGATATTTTGGACATCTTTAGTAAATGATGTGATCCACACTTCCAAATTTTACCATTCCAACTTCACCGTGAGAATATTGAATTTTACCATTCCAATTTCACCGTTAAGAATATTGTTTGTGTTGTATATCTTTATGATTATTGGTAATAATGGTGTCTGTAAAATTGTAAATTCTTAGCATGTTGTTACGTAACCCGAGAAGTGGATCCACTTAAGAGCATCGTAATCCGTCGACTTCCACACCTCCGATTTTTATGGGTGTCCAACACGTGAAGACAAAATACCTACTTCATTCAAACACGACAAAATTAAGTATCGTACACGGCATCATTAAATCCTGTTGTAATAGATATTGAAATCCGGCAATTTAAAATGGCCACTTTATGTTCAAAGATTCGCTTCCCACATTTGGCATATGGTTGACTTGCAGCATCAATTATAACATTTATATTTTATTAAATATTTTGTAAAATCACTCAATATTGATATTTTATTGGGAATTTTTTTCCAATTGAGTTATAATTTAAAATCCTTGGTAATACATGAAAAACTCTTTTTATTATGATAGTTGATAATACAGGAAAAACTTGTGTTTAACTGATAAAGATTTAAGTGAATGGTTCAAAATTACACGTATTTGGAAAAAAAAGGTTTTAAAATTATTTTAGATTTTAGATTTTATTTATATAATATAACATGATGTTGTAGTAATCTGAAAAGAAAGTTTATAATTTAGCAATAAAATAGTGTAATGAAGTTAAATTTTTTAATTATACTTTTAAAT
>APFE030834818.1:0-37099 GCA_000404065.3 Pinus taeda
TTCACAACCTAATTTGCAACTTTCTCTCTCAAGAAGTGATACTTGATTGGAATATGCTTTGCCTTGGAGTGAAAAATTGGATTCTTGGTCATGCTTATTGCACTTGTATTGTCACAACTAAAGGGAATTTGTTGATCATAAAACACTAGTACATCCTGTAAGTTTGCTTCTTCCACAAAATTTGAGTGCGACAAGAAGCTACTGTAATATATTTTGCTTCAACTATAGATAAGATAATGGAAGCTTGCTTCTTGATCAACCATGAGATTAGAAATTATCCAAGAAATAAAGTGTCACCACTTGTGCTCTTTCGATCACCTACATCACCTGCCCAATTAGCATAAGTATAAATAGTAAATGAAAAATCTTATCTCTGGGTTACCACATACCATAGTCCATTGTTGCTCTAAGATATCTAAGAATCTTTTTGGCTACTAGTAGATGCCTTTGTATGGGAGTTGTTGGAAATCTTCCAACTATAGCAACGACTTGCATGATGTCTGGTCTTGTAGTTGTTAAATATAAAAGGATTCCAATGATGGATCTATATAAAGTTTGGTCCATTGTTGGAGAGTCATCCATCTTGCTAAGCTTACAACATGTCACCAATGGAGTGCTCACTAGAGCGCATTGTTCCATGCCAAATTTCTCCAGTACTTCTTTGAGATACTTTTCTTTGAGAGATAAAAATTCTTATGGGGTTTTGCAATCTTTAATCCAAGGAAGTAAGAAATCTCTCCAAGCATGGAAATCTCAAACTCGACCTTCATACCAGTTGCAAATTCATTAGTTAGCAAATTTGAATCACTAGAAAAGCTTATATCATCAACATATACAACCACCACAATGAGTTTGTTGTCTTTTGCTTTGACATATAAGTTATTATCAGTTGCACCTCTTTTAAATCTACACTTGAGCAAGTAGTTGTCTAGTTTGGAATACCAAGCTCTAGGGGCTTTCTTGAGACCATACAAAGCCTTCTTAAATCCTCAAACATAACATAGTTTCTTTGTGAGCTTAAAACCTTTTGGCTGCTCTATTTAAACTTCCTCCTGTAGCTCTTCATTGAGAAAAGTAGATTTGACATCCATTTGATATACTTTGAATTTCATAAAGCAATAAAATGTGAAAAACATTCTTATTTCTTCTAATCTAGCAACAAGAGAAACAATTTCATCAAAATCCGAGAATTTTGTTTGAGCATAGCCTTTGCATACTAACCTAGCCTTGTTTCTTACCACTTCTTTGTGGTCATTTAATTTATTCCTGAAAACCCACTATGTGCCAATGACATTCTTGTTACAAGGCCTTGGAATAGGTTCCCAATTCTGCCTTTTCTCTATTTGATAGAATTGTTCATTCGTTGTGTTTAACCAATGTTGATCTTGACTAGCTTGAACAACATATTTTGGTTCCTCCATGGACAACATGACAACATGTGCCTACGTGAGGGAATCTAGCATCTTCCTTCTTGTCCACACTCTATAATTTAATTCACCAATGATATGGTCAACTAGGTGGCATTTTTGTACATACCTTGGGGGATCTTTAGCTTGAGGACTAGAGGGTTCTTCATCGCTTTCTTCTACAACTTCCTCATCATGCTCCTCACTAATGCTCACTAGTTCATCGAGACTAGTTTTTCCTTGTTGTTTTTCTTGATCAGCGTGCTCATCCACCTTTACATATATTTAGTCGATGATCCTCTTGGTGACTTTATTGTAGCATTTGTATCCTTTCCTATTGTGTGAATATCCTAGAAAAATTCCTTCATCTGTTCTTACATCGAACTTTCCAATTTTTTCATCATTTCTCTTGATGTAGCATTTGTTACCAAAAACTCTGAAGTGTTTGACTATTATAGGTCTTCCATACCACAAATCATAGGGAGTTTTATCACTATTCAGTCTAAAATGATATTTGTTGAGTATAACAATTGTTTTATAAGTAGCTTCTACCTAAAAACTTCGTTGAACATTCCTTTCAGTCACCATCTCTCTAGCTAACTGTTGTACTGATTTGTTTACTCGTTCTGCTACACCATTTTGCTGCGGAGTATTTTCTATCATAAATCGCCTTTTAATGCCATCCTTTTTACAGAATTCATCAAATTCTTTTGAAGTGAACTCACCTCCATTGCCAGACCTTAGCCCTTTGATTTTGCAATCAGTTTCATTCTCAGTCATAGCTTTGAACTCTTTAAATTTCTCAAAAGCTTCAAATTTCTCTCTAAGGAAAGCAACCCACATCATCTTGCTGAAATCATCAATTATTAGCATAAAATATAATTTACCTATGGCTTATTGCATTCTGTATGGTCCACACAAATCCATGTGTACCATCTACAATGGTTTTGATTATGATTTCTCCTTTTCCTTAAATTGAACTCAAGTTGGTTTTCCTAGTTGGCAAGACTTACAAATTGTATTCTATAGTTTTGAAACCCTGGGAAAATCCTTGAAAATGTTCTTCTTTCTTAGCTTGACTATCTAATAAAAGTTCAGATGTCTAAGCCTTTTATGCCATAGCCAACTCTCATCTATATTTGATAAGAAACACCTTTATGTCTTCTCTTTGAGTACATAGACATTATTGTCAATTCTTACAGCCTCAACAACTATCTCACTGATACTTGTGGACTTTCTTTGACAACTTTTAGCTTTAAAATCACAGCATAGCCTTGATCACACATCTGAGATACACCAAGCAGGTTATTCTTCATCCCATCAATATATAACAAATTTTTGGCTTTACCCTTTCCATTTGATAGACTAACCACTCTTTTTGCAATTATTTTTCCAGGAGCATTGTTACATAAAGTCACATTACTTTTGACAATTGGTTTCCATGTTAGAAACTTGCCACTCTCTCTTGAAATATGACTAGAAAATCCATTGTCAACATACCAATGGCTCCCTCCATTCTGAGCATACAAAGCAATATCACATTGATATAATTTCTCCTTTTATTTCCAGAGCTTGGGCTTTTGTTTAATTTTATCAATTACTGGCTCTATCCTCTATTATATAAGCCTACAATTGACTTCTATATTCCCAAAATTTTGGCATTTAAAACATTACACTTCATATTTTAGAGGAGAAAAAGGATTATTGCACATGGGTCTACTTTTCCTTTGTTGAATTCTTCTCTTAGATCTGAGTTTCCTATATGATAGATTGACTCTACAATGTGCCGCTTTGTGACCATAATTAGTGCACGTGAAACAATACCAAGGGAAAATAACATTGTACTTGGAATATTGTCTTCTTAGTTGGACTAAATTTTGGGTAGATTGATCTGCATGGACAATGTGCTCCTTTTACTGCTTCTGCTGGTGATTCCTAAGCTGCACACTTTCCTATAGTTGTTGTGTGGCCCCTTCTTTTGTTGTCGGAATGAAGGTAATTGTCATGTTTCCATTGAGCTCTACTGTTGCACTGGACTCATCTTCAAATCCTAGACCAATTTGATATTTAGAGACACGTTGGGCCTGTAGTATCTCATTTAAATCCTCAGTTCCTTCACTGAATTTATATTAAGCTGAGTTTTATTTTGGCCTTCTCCAACTTTTTCCTCAGCAACATGACTTCTCTCTCCAAATTCTCACATGCTTGAAGTTTTTCATTGAGCTTTTGGTTTAGGGATTCTTGAATTTTCTTTTCTTCTATTTGCAAGAGTAATGGCTCAACAACCTCAACCTTGTATTTTTTCAAGTACTCCTTCGGGACTTTATTTTTCTTCTTCAACCTTTCTATTTCATCAAGAGCACTTACTAGTACTCCTTCAAGATCTACTTCTCCTTCTTTGTCATCAAAGTTAATAGCCTCAACTTAAACATTTTCTATAGCTATAAGCGTAAATTCTTTAAAGCTCTCATCACCTCTTTCCTCATTAGAGGGTTGGTTGGGTTCAATATATAAGTAGCTCTCTTCTTAAACATAAAAACCTCTCTTCTTAGTATTATTTATGTCCTTTTAAGCCTTCTTGAATTTTTCTTTAGGGTCGTAATCTTTCTTTTCTTTTCAGGACACTTTGATACATAATGGCTAACTTTTCCACAATTAAAACATTTAAATGGTAACTTACCTTTATACTTGCATGATCCTCACTTGAGATTCCTCACAAAGTTGGCTTCTTCTTCATCCAATTCACATCATGAGTCATCATGGTCATCCTTTGTACTTCTTTTCTTCTTTGAAGGTTGATTCTTTGGCTGCAGACTTGCCTTTAGAAATCCTCATCTCATAGGCATTGAGTATTCCTAGGAGTTAATCTAAAGTGAGAGTGCTTAGATTGTTCATTTATTTAATGGCTAACACCTTGGGGTTAAACCTCTCAGGGAGAGATCTTAAAACTTTTTAAACTACCATAGTTTCATCTAACTTCTCATCAAGCCCTCTTATGGCGCTCACAACTTCATCAACTCTCAAAAAATACTTTGCAGTATCTTCATCATCATGCATACTTAAATATTCAAATTGCATCCTAAAACCTTGTAGTTTATATTTGTTTACCTTGTTGTCTCCCTCATATAAGCTTCCCATCTTGTCCCAGATAGCTTTGGCAGATGTGCAATCCATTACCTTGACAATCTCTAATTCAGGTAGACTAGCAAGCGCAACATTCATTGTCGTAACATTGCATGTAAAATCCAATTTATGATCTTTGGTAACCACTATTGGAGGCCTTTGATATGATTTTTCCACAACATCCCACACATCAATTCCAAGTGATTTAATGTACGTCTTCATCATCACTTTCCAAAACACATAGTTTTTTGCATTAAACATTGGTTCCTTGTTGGTAAATCCTCGTTCCAAATTTTCCATGGTCCCTGATCTTTCTTCTAGCTGTTAAACTAAATTGAAGTAACCTTGCTTTAATCCCAATTGTTGTAAACTATGATAATACTAAGAGGGGGTGTGAATTCCTATTTGGTGAGGTATTTTTACCAATTGATTATACTTTCTTCTTATTGTGCTATTTGGGTATTGGGACACTATAAATACTTTAATAATTTAACTCAAGTAAGCATAACAAAAATAAAAATCAACAATCTGAATGGAACACACAAGGAAGAAGTAAAATGCCAAAACATACTCTTCAATCCATTTATTGGGTAAGTTAAAACTTGTTATTACAATTCTTGGGCTACAACTCCCTGATTTATCAGCTGCAACTGAATGGAGTTACAACCCCAAATATTTTCCAACACTCACTAGAACAAGCACCAATCCCTAAACTGCAAGCTACAACTTGCTAGACACTTAATGGTTCATCTTTCATCCATTTTTACACTAGATCCATGACTACCTTCTCTACTTTCAAAAACAATTTGACTTCAATCACCACTCAAAAATCACCGAAAACAACACCTCACTACTCCAAAAGCTTTGTCTCTAAAAACATCAATTTTTTTTCTTTCTAAGGCCTGCTTTCGAAGTTTTTCTATTTGCAAATTTTGGCCTCTTTAATTTCTTGAATTTTTGCATGAAACATTATTTTTTCCTTTGTTTTTTTCAACTTAGTTCTCTGACTCTGTTCATCAAGGTTTCAATCTCTGAGTCAAACTGTTGTTTTCTTGCTTATTTTATCATTTTGACTTTGAATATAATTTAGGGGAGATTTATTAAAGTTAGAGATCCTCCATATTTGGCTAAATTTTCAAAACTGCCTCTTAAAAGGCAGTTCCACTAAAAATATCACTAAATTGGCTACCGACCTATCCATGCCACTATCAAGCTTAATTGTGCTAAAAGCAAGACTCTAGATCTTCTTCTTAACTACTGGCAACTTGATTCATGTCGCTATTGGAATTGTAGAGCCACGCACTTACCAAAAATAGTTATAGACTTGTTCATGCACATGCCTAAAGGCTCTACTGAAAATGTCTGCCAACTCAACCAACCATGCCAAACCTCAAGGCTTTTATCACATCACTACCTCTAAAAGTAGCCTTCAAGCTTCCCAAAGCCTTTTTTTCTTTTATAACAAAAACACTGCCAAATCCATTAAATTGGCCTTTATCCACTTTCATTGGCACCTACATGTTCTTCACACCATAGGACCAGGTGTCAAGACCATTGGCTAGGTCCTGTGGGTGCTAAGCCTTTTTAAGGCATGTCGGGGGCCTATTCCTTTTGTAAAAGTTTTTTTATGTTCCCACACCCTTGGTTTCCCTTTTTAATGCAAAACTAATGCCAATCCAATGCTCAAAGCCCCCAATCTCAACACTTGTATGATTTTTGATTCTTAATAATTTATGGGATCCAAGCTTCTAGGGATATCCCACCTTTACTACATTACTGTTGTGCACACTTGGTTCCCCTGGTACCTGAAACTTTTTATAAATTCCAATTTCTAAATGTTTTGGGATTCTGGGGTTTCAGGCTTCTAGGCCTTAGAGCTTCCAACTCTGCTATGCCACTCTAATCTTCATTACGGCGTTTTGTCTTTCAAGCCTTCAGGCTTCTGACCTTGTTGCGCCACTCTAACCTTTGTTATGGGGTTTCGAGCCTCCAAGATTCCAATAGTTTGACTTTTGTAGTCCCATATTTTACTAGCTCTATCACTTGATCCAGAAGGCCATTTGTAGACTTATTTATACCATTGGAAATTTTTTTCAGAACACTTTCCAGTTAAGTGGGTCTGATGTGGCCTTTGAGGTCATACTCTACCTGAAAAATGGCTCCAAAGTCTCTGTACCATTTATGATCCTTTACCCTTATTTTGTTCCCAGAACTTGCTCCATGAGACATCTTTTTGACCCCTGTGCCACCTACTGACATTAATGAACCCCTTATTGTCATCAATGAAAATGTATTTTCAACACTATTATGGTCGCCTTTCATAAAGTGTGGTTTCTGACCACACTACTACATTTGGGATCCAAAAATGAAGGTAATTACAACATTAGTTTCAACAGTCAAGAGTTTTGTCATTTTGGGTGTCAAAATTAACAACTTTTATAATTTTGTTACTTGAAATTTCTGACAATTGTTGCTTTATTGATACTATAGAAACATTATATTGTTAGGTAAAATTGACTTAGTAAAATATTCAAGTTTGTTAGGTCAACAATCGTGATCTTGGGCTCTTGGTATCGGTGGCCTATGGTATACATGTAGTTTGTACCTTTAAAAGCCTCAAGGATTCTCCATTGTAGTGTGCTAGAGTTGAGCAAGTGAATGGACCACTTAGTTGATGTGAGAGTGTTGACTAGGTTGGTTACATTTAAGACAAAATGTAATAGATATATTATTAGAATGATTTTTCCCCAGTTTTGATTTTTGAGGGTAAATATTGGTCTGCATGGTTTGTGTGTAGTATTTCTATTTTAGATTTCTTATTATTCATTTCTCTCATATTTGTTATCTCTAACAATTGGTACGAGATCCAAGGGATTGTGGCATGGAGAAGGAGGTGATGGTTGCAAATGTTAGAATCGTGTGTTATGAATGCGAGAAACCATAGAGGAAATGAAGGTATGATAGAGTGAGATGAAACCATGAAAGTCATATCTAGACAAGATATCATTGAGTGTTAGAGTGAGAGAATACTAGCATACTACTCCAAACACGAGTAAAAGGAAAAACTACTTTGCAAATATAAATTTGTGAACTAGATGTAAATGGGAATATGCTTATAAGACTTGGTTGGGCATGTGTACCCATACTGATAAATTCTATAGGTAGACCTAGATGGTGATAGTGGGGAGAACATGGAGGTTTTCAATATTGGATCAAAATAGTTTCTCAAATCATGTTTAAAGAGGGGATTGTTAGGTAAAATTGACATGGTAAAAGAGTCAAGGTTTGTATTTCAACAATGATAGTTTTAGGAACTTGGTATCTGTGGCCCATGGTAATACATGTAGTTAAAACAATTAAAGGCTTAGGGATTTGCCATTGTAGTTTGCAAGTTTTGAGAAAGTGGAAGGCTCACCTGGGTTACACCAAGGTGTTTATTGAGTTGGTTGCATTTAAGCCAAAATATGATATATTCGTTAATAGGTTATATATATTCTAGTTGAATATTTCTAGAGTAAATCATGGTGTGTATGGTTTTGTTGATGCCTCTAAAATTGTAGCACCAACATTGGGGGATAACCACCAAGTCCAGAACTTAGTGCAACTCCTTCTCCGTGTGGTATAGTTGTTTTGACTGGATATTATGGGACCAGTTTCCCAATAAAGTATGATTTGATGAATGGGTGTTTTAAATGTATAAAAAGATGATAAGTGGTTTAATATATAAGCTCTAAAATATACAGATATATCTATATAACCCCAGTGATCTCATAATAATGTGATTATTTATGATTCCCAGCAGACAAATGATAATATAGATTATTCACTTATATATTGAAAGATGTATTTAAATGATGATTACTTTGAATAAGAAACTAAACAAAGTAACGTGAAAACATATCGCATAACATACTAATATTTATCATTGACATTTGTGTACAATGTAACAATTCTAGATCATTCAAAATGAAATAATACGGAGTTTTGAAACATGAGAATATATCAACAATAACAAATCAATGGAATGCTAATTACATAAAACAAGACAAAATTAACAGTGATAGAATTACCATATGCATTTGAGTCTCGTTATGCAAGTAACAATCTGGTTCAATCTCCTTATTCTGAAAACTCCAAGAAGATACAAAAATGCAAGTCTTTATGAAGTTGTTTCCCAAAAAGTTTGAACCTCGATCCACCGTTTATAAAATATAAATTAAGAAGTGCAGAAGTGTAAACTTCTCAAGTCTAGTTTTATACAAATTGAGGACCCTTTCTAAAATGACATGAAAGGGTCTTTATAATAAAATTAAAAACAAATTGTCCATAAACGTTGCTGAGAGTTTTTGGAACTGCCTTCATCAAAATATGGGATTTGAATTTCAAAAATAGAATTGCGATAACATTTGAAGAGATTCATCGCATCTATTTTTTCTCTTGTATCTTCAACCGACAAATCGAGCGCATGTTTTGGATTTCTGGAGGATGACTCATCCTGGAGTGTAACTGTCCTGTGTATGTGGCATCTAAGAGCTCGGGCATCATGCGATCAATGGCATCAACAAGGCACTTTATAGTCATGTTTTGGTTGTGTGGCTTGACCACAAAGGACCAATGCGCATCCCAATTAAAACGTTGTACTCTATTGAGCTGCTCCTCCTTGGTGTCCAAATCTTGCTTCCATTGCTTCTCTAAAACTTTCGCCTTTGGAAGATTTCTTGGGGAACAATCAGAAATTAAATTAGCACCATATAAGTTGTCATTCACCAGCTCAATAATATTTTTCATTATAGCCATGGCCCTCAAGGTAGATTTTTCTACTTTTATCAACTATGTTTCCCATTCTGAAAACAATATCTCTTTATGATACTCTTCAATTTTAGGTAATTTGATAGCTCTTCCATCTTCTGTGCTTTGCCAGGAGAGATAATTTGTGACTTTATCATCCACATCTTCAAATTCTAACCTGCTATTAACTACTTAGTCAATCAGTGATGTCATTGTGATGCATAATGGATCAATAAGAGATATTCTCTGGGAGAGTAGATTCAGCTGTTGACATAAAGCCTTATTCACCTCTAAGGCTTCCTTCTTAAACTCCTCAACCTTTGGATAATATTTGAATTATTCTATAGAGAGTTGTAACTATGTGATTTCCTCTTCCTTAGATTTAATCTCTTGCTGATGTGTCAATTTAAGTTTCTTGAGCTTTTGAGACAACTATTATTGTCTTTGAATGGCCTGCTAGTCAATTTTATGCTTTTCCAGGTTTAATTGTTATTCAAGCTGCTCATTCTTCTACTTCTCTCCTGCCAATTGTTATTCAAGCTAATTAATCTTTCGATCCTTTTCTTTGATCAATTGATTCACATCAGTTGCCTTATCAATTGTAGCAGCTCTGTATGCACCTGCAAATTGAGATAACTCAGTCAAATCCTCAAAAGGATTGACCTTTGAATCTTTCCATATGACATTCATAAATTCAGATTGAGGAGCTGTGGATGATGTTTGGTCTATTTTCCTCTTTTTCCTCTGTATCTTGACTATAACCCTGTGTTTTTGGCTGTAAAACACATCCAAGGGTGGGATTTCCTCAATGTTCAATGTAATCTCTCCTGAAGGATTTTCAGGGATTATTTCCCCAGAAATATTTTATATAACCTGCTCTCCGATGTGCTCTGCTTGTTGAAGGATTGGTGTAGTACTTAATAAATCTAGAGGTACTGTCAGTAACCTCTGTGTCCTGTATTCAATGAATTTTTCCATTTTCTCAGCACCCAATTTGAATTTTTCCAAATGACTTACTATTGAGAATAACTCTTCTGAAGTAAATAAGTCATCAAACTCATCTTTCTCGTGCAATAATTTATTAACTTTCATCTTAATGGTGAAATTGAAAGCAACCTTATTTGGGTCATATTGTCATTTAGGGATAACAGCTAAACTCAGATCCTTTGTCTTGTCTTCTTCTTTCTCGGCATGTTTAAAATCATGCAATGAGCAGGTGCTGCAGCGAAGAGGAAAGGGAGGCCACAATTGTTTCTTGGAGTCTTTAAGATTTCTAGACATCCCTTTTTCCACTATCTAGTAGGCTACTTCCCTAGCTAATAGCTTATCTGAAATGTAATGTGGAAGGACATGAGGATCTGTAATGCTACCAAAAACCCTAATATAGGTGAACCTCTCTTCCCTGAACCAGCTGCCGATTGAGGTTAAATCGATGCTATCCTCGTCAAACAGCCGAGGAGCAAGTTTATTAAAGATAGCTTGATGGACGGGTAAATGAAACCATGGCAAATCCTATATAAATGATTCTTGTATTCAGACTTCCATAAGTATTTATGGTAAATATGAATGGGGGTTGGATCCTGAATAGTCCATTTCCAACCTGGGATGGGAAAGTCGAAATTAAAACAAATTGTATCAACTATGTAAGCGCTCATATATAATGGGGGTACAACTGGGGTAGTGACAAATCTGTTCTTTCTATAATCCAGTATTTGACTAGCCATTTTATCTGATGGGATAGTTGCCCAATCCATTACAAAGGATTTTATCGTTGTTTCTATCAATGGAACCATTTCAATAGAAAATCTAGCAGAATTAGGGCTTCCAAAGAGTCTACACATCATAGCAACAACATAACAATATGGAGACGCTAAAGAGTCCACAGAATACATACCAGATGATTCATATTTGTTCTTGTTAGGAAGGTGTCTCCGTTGCTTAATAGGGTTTGCTTCTATCTGATTCTCCTTGGCAAAAGCTACCAGGAATGATTTGTTGTAGTGTCGCTAGGGATGCGGCAAGTGATACATTCTCTTGACGTCTTCAGGTTTGAAGGATCCAAACATCCTTCCATCAGTTGTGAAGAAAGCTTTGTCTCTTATGTTAATGCTTTCGATTACCCATCTTACCATATCATTATATGGTAAAATCTTTGCACGGGTCGCTATTCGATGGAGGAAAGAGTTGGCCAAATCACTGAGCCTATTTTATGTTTCATCAATTCCATCAGTTGTTGCTTCTTCTTCTATCTCCTTCAGATTTTCACTTTCAATCAAAGCATATATTCCTTCCCACGAGATCTTACCAAGGCCTTGACAGGTAGTATCTGAGATTAACACCAATTTTCCTTGTCCTTCTTCCACTGTAAGGGGAGTCTTTGTCTTTCAAGATTTCTTAGACATCTTGACTGACTGCGTGATTCTATATTTACACTACAAAATGAGAAAGAGGAGCGTGATAGGTGAAAAAATTTGAGAGCATCCAATACAAATAATTATAGACTAAAATCAGTTATGGGCATTAGATGCAAAAGATCTCATATTGTACATAGTCACAAAGGATGAAATCCTTAAAGGATTGTAACCATAATTGCCTCTTAATGCTTTACTGTAACCTCATGACATGAATCTTTAGTGCCGAATTAATATATATCGCATCGCAAGTTTTGCAATGGTCCTTTTAGAATAGGTGTCATAACTCTGCAATTTTGCGATTAACGATTGTATTATTTTAATACTTGTAGAGCCATAACATATCACAAATCGAGAGTTACAATCACTATGTTCGAAATAATTCTTTGTATTGTTGTGATTGCGATGAGTGATGAGCTAGCACGTAGAGTTGGCGCGTTCTTTTCAAACTTGGCAAATCATGTTTTTCCTTCATAAATCATGTTTTCCTTTATAATTGATTTAACATTGTATCACGAGTCTTCATAGTATATGTTACTTGCTTCTATTGGGAGTGTGATATGTGATATGCGCTCGCGATAGTTATATCGCATCGCAAAGTTTCAACGAAGTGGTTTTAATGTTTTCTTATGGATTGGTGATATGCAATATGCGATAGCCTTATCGCATCACAAGGTTTCAACGGAGTGCCCTAACTTATTCCTTAGGATTATCGATATGCAAAATGTGATAGTTATATCACATCGCATGTTTATAAATGGATCGTTTCAATTTAAAACTTTGCGATGAGGAATTTGTGATGATTTTGATTTCATTGCAAATTTTCAAATGGATGTTCATTGGTCTTAAGCAATTGTGATTTGCGATGAGCAGTTCAAAACACTCATAAAGCAATTTTTATATGAAAAGTATGGAAAATATATTTTGACTCAAAAAGTTTTATTGCTTTTTATATCCTAAAAGGGACCTATTTCTTATTTAGCATCCTTTAGACTAAGATTAAAAATTTGAAATAGGGTGGTTGTTGTATAGCACAATAGCTGGCGATTCAATGGAAGAACCAATTATCTCTGAATAAAATAATGAAGTTTCTAACACTTTCTTAAGTAGAATCAATTGAGGAAAATGGAACTATCTTAGAATTGGTTAGATAAAAACTTTACTCTGAATAAAACAAAGATATCAATTTTGCAATTTCTTTTACAAACCCTTTTCATAAACAAAAACATTTTTTTGGTTTCTTCAAGCTTTGATTGGTTGTTAAAGATAAACTAGGGGGTTCCTCCAACTTAGCTTTTAAATTTACTCTTTTGTCACAGGTAGTGCCATTGTTGCCAACAAACATCTATAGTCTCGACAGGGTTACCATTTAACCATCAACTATTCATTGTCCCATCCATCTAAGAATATAATATTTTAAAGATAAATTCAGAAAGATATATCTACATATATATTTTTTCATATTTTATTTTATTATTTTATTTGATTAAAAGCCATTTCCCTAGTTTGATAGCCAAAAGATGACAATTCCATTCACTGGTTGTAATTAAACTAAACAAGCTAGCTTGTGAGAGACCCCTTGTCTTTTGCTTATAAGCCATTACCTTGTTTTGGTATGTAGTATTGGTAATTTTAGCTTAATTAGTTCCCTATGATCATGGTAAGAAGGCTCGTAATGAGACCTCTCATCTTTTAAATAGATATATTTTAGAATTGCACTCTAAAAAAATCATAAACCTAATGAATGGGGTGAATGCTTGACTCCTTAAGAGTCTATGGATAACATTTATAGAGATGTATATGCTTAGATGGAGAAAGTATTTACCTTTTTATAAATAACCTTTTCCAACTGATAAAACTCGAAATGATTTATTGTGTTTTCAAGGTTTGAAAGATTTCACAAATTTAAAGAGGATTTCAGAGTTTCATGTTTTTATCTAATTTCCAAAACTGTAATCATTTCCTTGAAAGTTTCTACTTTTTAAAAGCAAGTAGTCACAATATTATTCAAAGAGCTTTTCAAAACAGTAAAAAGCCAATGATTATTATTTACAGCATTATTTTTAGAAGGAAACAAAATTTGCATAAAGAATATATATAGGTAAGAAGGGGTTACCTCCTTAGGAAAATAATTTCTTTAAGATAAGCCCATTCACAGGAAGAGAATATCTCTTTCTTGATAAGTCTTGCAATATAAACGTTGATGAGCCTATCTTTTCAACGATCTAAAATGGTCCAAGCCACATCTTCTGAAATTTGGTATGCTTACCTTTGCCTTCATGGGCTTTGTCCCATTTCAAAAACAATATCACCAATCTGTAATGTTTTTGAGCCGGTTGAACTTGCATCAAAAGAAGATTTAACGACTTGCTGATGTTTAGCATGAGTAATTTTTGCCTTTTCTCTTTCCTCATCCAATTTAAGAATTTGATCAAACCTTAATTGAATAGAGGAAGAAGGAGTTTCTTCAATGAATTGTACTAGGGCTAGAGATGGGAGGGCTAAATTTGGTGGAATTACAGCTTATTTCCCATATACTAAGTTAAAAGGAGAAACACCTATTGAGGCCTTCTAAGTTATATGATCTACACATAATGCAAATATTAAAGATTTATGCCAATTCTTTTGGTTTTGATCAACAGTTCTTTTAATAATCCTGATGAGATTTTTGTTAGTTGACTCTGCCAAGCCATTTCCTTGAGGATAGTAATTTGCAAAGTATTTTAACGTAAAACCTCTCTTAAGAGCACTTTCAACTATATTATTTCCAGAAAAATAAGATGCATTGTCAAAGATAAGCGCGTTAGGTAAACCAAACCTTGTAATGATGAACTAATCAATAAATTCGATAATTGCATCAGAATTGGCTACCTTTAGTGGAATTGCTTCTAGCCACTTTGTGAAGTAGTCCGTGGCTATGAGGATGTCTCTGTGTTGCTTGGAAGAATGTGGAACGATCTCTCCTATAATAAAGCTCCCGATGTTCAAATGGTTGCTCAATGCTAACTGGTTGTAAAGGAAAGGCTGGTTTCCTTTGTCTCCTGCTAACAGTTTGGCATATCTGACATTTCCTCACGTAGTCATGGGCATCTTTGAACAAATTCGGCCAATAATATCTAGCATGTAGTATTTTGTGGGTTGTAGTGTCTCCTCCAAAAGTGTCCACCTGTTGGGCCATCATGTAGTTCCTACAAAACCGTTTGTGCTTTAGCTTTTTCAAGGCATCTTAACAAAACATAATCATAGTTTCTTCTGAATAACACATTATCAATGATTTCATAGTGTTTGGCCTTTAACCTTAAGGCACGTTTGTTTTGTAGCTGAGTTCAGGGGGACCATATCCATTTTTTAAGCAAAATATCAAATCAGCAAATTGGGATTTAGAGTCAATGATACTTATCTCGTTTACTTGTGCAGTACTATCTAAATCTTCATGATCTGGTATATTGGAAGCTCCTGCCAATAACCTACAAAAACCTTGTCCTCTAACAATTTTCATTGGTTTAATATCAATGTCATATACTTGTAAATTTGTTACCCAATTCGCTCTTTTCTCCCTACTTCTCTTTGAACTTGCAATTGTCTCACTACAGAGAATGGGACTACTACTTGTGTTTTTAGGAGGAAAGGTCTAAAATGTTTAATAGACTTAAACATAGCGAAGGCTTGTTTTTCAACTTTAGAATAATTAATCTCAGCACCTTGCAAATTAGAACTAAAGAAAGATATGGGTGCTTCTACTTGTTGATCATTGATTTGTGTTAAAACAACAGCATAAGATGTTTCAATGGCCAAAGTATACAAAATAAAATGACTAGAAAAATTTGGAGTATTCAATGTAGGAGCATTAATGATCACTTGTTTGATCCAATCAAAAGCCTTTTTTCTTTATGTCCCCATCTGAAGACTAGATTTTTCTTAATCATGGATTCCAAAGGTAAAACAGTATGAGAAAAATCAGGAACAACTCTTTTCACAAAATTTATCTATCCTAAAAACGATTGCATAGATTTCTTACTATGTGGCAAAGGGATATCAGAAATTTCTTTTATCCTGTCAGGATCAATGTATATGCCATTTTTGGATACAATAAACCCTAAAAGTTTACCTTCATTAAGAGAAAAGACTGATTTATTGGGATTTAAGGAAATCCCATATATTTTGCAATGTTCAAAGATCTGCTTTAAATCATGCAGATGATTACTCTTTTTCTTAGAATATATAGTTATGTCATCTAAGTAAACAATGGCCGTCCTATTGATCAAACCTTTTAAGGCTATATCCATGGCTCGTTGGAAAGTAGCTCCAGCATTTATCAAACCAAAAGGCATTTTCTGATAAGCATGTGTTCCCCATTTTGTTCTGAATGTACTCTTTAATCTATTGTCTGGATGTACTAGGATCTGATTGTATCTTGAAAAATCATCAAGAAAATACATTAACTTTGAGCCAACTATTGATTGAAGTATCTGCTCCATTGTTGGTAATGGGAAAGTATCTTTCTAACATGCTTTGTTGAGATTCGTAAAATCTATGAAAATCCTAACATCACCATTATTTTTCCTCACAGGTACTAAATTTGAGACCCATTTAGAATGTCTAACAAGAAAGATTATTTTGGCTTTAAGGAGTTTATTCAACTCTACTTTGATTTGACTTCCAAGATTTGGGTGAATTTTCCTTACTTTATGTTGTATAGGTTTCTCATCAAAGATCATTGGAATTGTGTGTTGAATGATAGAGGTATCATAAGTTTTTAGATCTTCATAATTCCAAGCAAAAACATTTTTGTATTTTTTCAATAAACTGATGAAAACAAATCTTTCATGTGATGAAAGTCCAAGTCCTAGATTGACATTTTGTGGTTTGGCATCAGTGCCGAGATTTACTAATTCAAACCTTAAAATTGAACTTTCAAGTTTTTCATTAGTGACCTTTTTGAATCTATCCTTAATATCATAAAGATCTTCTAGCTTGACCACGGATTTAGGAATAGGATTTTCATTGAGTCTGCTTTAATTGAAGATCATGATCACTTTCATCAATAATTTGATCATCAGAAGATCCTTCAGATGTCAAAAAAATTAAGATATCCTCATCATGATTGAACACATGCCAATTGGTGACATTACCTAGGAAAAATGGCCAAAAAATTAATTCAATAGAAAATCTTTCTGGACTATAATCCTCGGATGGAAAGAGTTTAGAAGCAACATTAGCCAGGAGATAGTCTCATGCATTCTGTGATCTAGGAATAGGAGAAATTTCAAATGCTAGAAAATGAATTATGAGATCTTGAACAAGTGATTGATAATGTTTCAAATGCCCCGAAAGACAATGGATAGTATTTCTCACTTGTTTAATGGCAATTTCAGAATCACCAAATACTTTCAGATATTGGATATTTAGGCCTATTGCTTTATGGAGACCTTGAATCAATGGTTCATATCCTGCAGTATTGTTGGTACACTCAAATTCTAATCTACATGATAACATCGATTTTTCTCCTTCAGGACTAACTAAAATACATCCTGCTCCCGCACCATCATTAGATTTAGATCCATCAAAATACAAAGACCAAAATAACGGCTTATTTATAGGTTTATCTACAAGTTCATCTACAACACTAACACACTTAGAAGTATCGGTACAGGAGAAATTTTCGATTTGTGATATGACACTATTAACAGGAAAGGGAGATTGTTGAGCATTGAAATTCCCAAAAAATGATTCAGCCAAACAGTTTCCAAGAATGTTATTATTGAAGGCTACAGGTTGATTTTCTTCTTCAAACTCAGTTACTGTGTGAGTCAAATGTTTTTCACTATCAATTCTGATTTCATTTGGTTTCCCATTATAGGGAAGCTACATGTGAGACCAATCAATTGAAATATAACCATGAAGTTTTTCAAACCAATCTCTGCTAAGGATCAAACCATAAAACTCAGGGATGCCAGCAATTAATATATCAATTCTTTGGACAACCCTAGGATCAGCAGATAACCTGATAGTAACTGAATTTATTTCTCCTAAAACTTGAACCTTAGTTTGATCTAATTGGACAATATGAACTCCAAACTTCTGGGGTTCACTATTTAACTAGGAGCAAACTAATGTTGGCATTATGTTTGATGCAGCCCCTAAATCAATCAAGCAATTATGAAAATTTCTATTGTAGATATCATAAGTTAAGAGAAAAGGAGGAATAGGAGAATTTGACATATCCCCAATCAAAATGGCATCAGTAGCATCCACGTTATCATATGGTGCCTTACCTAATCCTCTAGCAGCCTTTGATAATACACTAGTTGGAAGAGGAGAAGAAGGTACTGCATTTAATTCTTTAAGCAGCAACTTTTGTTGATGCTTGAACTTGCTAAGTTCATGCAGAGAAATATTTTCTCAGGTCTTCTTCATATCTTCCACTATGTTACAATCCATGGAATCTGGAACTACTAGCTTTTTAGATGATGAGGGAGGATTGGACGATGATGGTTGATTGTGGGGAGATGCAACTAGAGCTTTCTTTGTGGGAAATTTCTCTTTAGTAACAAGATTTGAATTTTTCTTCTTTTGATTGGCTTGATTAGGCTCTCCTATACTTTTACTTCTGGTGTTTACTGGCATAGTTTCCTGTTCACTTTCATTATCAGAGTTGGGTAGGATAAAGTCCTACATTCCATGACATTCAACTATTTCATCTTCTTCCATTTCTTCAGCTGATAAAACGGTATCTTCTTCTTCATCATCATCCAGGTCTGATTCTACGTTAGATATAGCATTAGGTGGTTTAGGATCAATTCGTTGATTTCTTTTAAAATTCCTAAATGGTCTTTTCATAGAAGTTTCAACTACCTAATTTTTTATTTCAACCATTTCATTAGACATAGTTTTAAGAACTTTCTGTAAACCTTCCATGTCATATGGATCCGTGGTTGCTTTCTTCTTTGAATCATCTATAAAGATAACATTTTTGGATATCCTTTCTTCTAGAGCATTTTTCTTTTCCAAAGCAAAGATACGTTTTTCAACAGCTATTGCTTCATTCATATTTTCTGCTAATGTTGGTTTGGAAGCCCTATCTACGAAGATGGCTATGTATGAAGGCAGAGCAGAAACGTACCATTCATTTCGGACCTCCTCACTAAGCTTGGATGTTGCAGGAATTTTATTCAACAACTTATTGAAGCATGAGTTGAAGTCCTTAATGGGCTCTTTTGATTCGGCTTTCAGATTGGAGAGGTCATTAATCAAAGTTGTTGTAGACCTATCATCTCCAAACTTAGCTAGAAATTGCTCTTGGAAAGTATCCCAACTATTGATAGAACCTAGTGGTAACGAAAAGTACCATGATCATGTCGCTCCTTGTAGAGTGTATGGAAATAGTCTAACAACAACATCTTCTTCTGTTGCTCCATTCAAGTTAATCGATAACATGAAATTGTTTATATGTTCTTCCGCTAACAGACCATTGTTGGGATTAAATTTAGGTAGCCATTTTTCAGGATGTGTTGGCAATTGAGTCAAAGGTGCAGGCATTTTGACAGCTCTTGGGTTGGTCCATGGCCTTGGTTGAGGTTGATTATGTTATTAAGCTATTAGTAGAAGAGGGTAATGGAGCAATTGAAAGTGATTAGGTAGATGATGTTGAAGCTCCTGTACCTGTTTGGACTATGATCAGAAGTTGGGAGATGGATGTATGACCTTGCAATGGTATGGATGGAATGGACGATGGTGAGGACAAAGTCTCACTGTTAGATTTTGATGGTGTCTTTCTAGTCCCTTTTCGACTTCGTAGAGGGAATTCAACTGGTGGAATGCCAATATTTTCACTCTTTGCCCTAGTAAGAGGCTGCGATGGGATATATTTGGAAGTAACACTACCTTGGGATAACTCAGACTCTTCTTGGGATATTGAAATCCCCTAGAGTTTATGAATCAAAGGTTGTACTTCAGGAGGTTCAGGAGAAGAACTGTCTAGCTTGTTTAGGTTTTTAGCAGTGGGTTTTGTATTTTTATTTTCAACTTCTCGCTTAGGAATAGGAGATTTAGAATGTGAAGGAGAAGTTGGAGGTGATGGTGAGGGCGTTTTACTCTTATAATGGCCTATAGATTTATATTTACTTGCCATTCACAGTTAGGTCCTCTTTCTAGCACCAAAAATGCTGATGCCTCTAAAATCGTAGCACCAACATTGGGGGATAACCACCCGGTCTGGACATTAGTGCAGCTCCTATGTTTTGTATGGTGGCTCCAACTGGGTATTATGGGACCAATTTCCCAATAAAGTATGGATTGATGAATGGGTGTTTTAAATGTATAAAAACATGATAAGTTGTTTAATCTATAAGCTATAAAATATACAAATATATCTATATAACCCTAGTGATCTCATAATAATGCAATTATTGATGATTCCTAGCAGACAAATGATAATATAGATTATTCACTTATCTACAGAAAGATGTATTTAAATGAGGATTACTTTGAATAAGAAACTAAACAAACTAATGTGAAAACATATCACATAACATACTAATATTTATCGTTGACATCTGTGTACACTATAACAATTCTAGATCATTCAAAAATGAAATAATACAGAGTTGTTTCAAAATTGAGAATATATCAACAATAACAAATCAATGGAATGCTAACTACATAAAACAAGACAAAAATAACAGTGATAGAAGTACCATATGCATTTGAGCCTCGTTATGCAAGTAACAATCTAGTTCAATCTCCTTATTCTGAAAACTCCAAGAAGTTACAAAAATGCAAGTCTTTATGAAGCTCTTTCACAAAAAGTCTGAACCTTGATCCACGGCTTATAAAAAAATAAATTAAGAAGTGTGGAACTGCAAACTTCTCAAGTCTAGTTTTATACAAATTGAGGACCCTTTCTAAAATGACATGAAAGGGTCTTTATAATAAAATTAAAAACAAATTGTCCATAAAAATTGTTGAGAGTTGTTGGAACTGCCTTGATCAAAATATGGGATTTGAATTTCAAAAATAGAATTGTGATAACCTCTGAAGAGATTCATCACATCTATTTTTTCTCTTGTATCTTCAACCGACAAATCGAGAGCATGTTTTGGATTTCTAGAGGATGACTCATCCTAGAGTCTAACTATCTTGTGTATGTGGCATCTGAGAGCTCGGGCATCATACGATAAATGGCATCAACAAGGCACTTGATAATCATGTGTTGGTTGTGTGGCTTGACCACAAAGGACCAATGTGCATCCTTATTAAGACTTTATACTCCATTGAGTTGCTTCTCCTTGGTGTCCAAATCTTGCTTCCATTGCTTCTCTAAAAAAGTTTCCTTTGGAAGATTTCCTGGGGAACAATCAGAAATTAAATTCACACCATATAAGTTGTCATTCACCAGCTCAATAATATTATTCATTATAGCCCTGGCCCTAGAGGCAGCTCTTTCCACTTTTATCAACTATGTTTCCCATTCTGAATACAATATCTATTTATGAGACTCTTCAATTTTAGGTAATTTAGCAACTCTTCCATCTTCTGTGCTTTGCCAGGAGAGATAATTTCTGACTTTATGATCTGCATCTTCAAATTCTAACCTGGTATTAACTGCTTGGTCAATCAGTGATGTTGTTGTGATGCATAATGGATCAATAAGAGATATTCTCTAGGAGAGTAGATTCAACTGTTGAGATAAAGCCTTATTTGCCTCTAAGGCTTTGTTATAGACATATTTGGGCACATCAACCCCAAACTTATATGTCGATGTATTAGGGCTCATCAAACCCTAAAAGAGTTGTTTCATACCCTAAAAGAGCATAGTCATATGAATACATCATTCCCCAAAAGTTCCATCTGAGAAACCATCCAGAAATTTTCTAAATTGAACCATACTGACTGCTCCACTGGCAAAGTGTGATGCATACTGAGTAGTACATTGCCAGGGTGCGATGCATACTGTTTAGGCCT
The DNA here is from genome assembly GCA_000404065.3 of Pinus taeda. Classification (NCBI taxonomy): domain Eukaryota; kingdom Viridiplantae; phylum Streptophyta; class Pinopsida; order Pinales; family Pinaceae; genus Pinus; species Pinus taeda. The sequence goes on from APFE030834818.1 coordinate 21,692, forward strand.
TCTATAGGGTGCGATGCATACTGTTTAGGCCTTCTATAGGGTGCGATGGGCGAGGATGGACAAATGTCTGGGACATTTGTCAGTTGATTGCACATGGAATCTTCCACAAACTTCCCTGTGCCACTTGCCTCTCTGAATTCGCCCAAGGATGAATAAGGGATCTAAGAAAATATCCAATCCCTTCTCTTATAGAACCCATTGTAACAAGTGGAATGACACTAATCAAATTCCATGGATGACTCACACCCTTGCAAACATCTATAAATGGATCCCTCATCCAAGAGATCCAGAGGCTAGAATATGGTGAATTGCAAGGAAGTGTTGATAGTTTGAGGAGAGAGTATTGTATTCTTGTTGGAGTGATTTGCTATTTCATGAGGTGAAAAAGGATTGAAGCTGGGAGGATGATGTTGGATCATACAACTGGGTTGTAATTCTCCTTTCTATTAAATAAAGCTCTTCAAGTTTTCTTCCATATGATTTTGCAATTGTGAATGTTATCATTTGTGAATGCTATCATTTGTTCATTATATATCTAATTCTGTAATGTTTATGTTGTAATAGATCACGATGCTTTGACGGTTCTTTGTTGATGTACTTCTGCAGGTACTCTCCAAGTGTGTTAAGTATGGGGAGGAGTTGCAAGATCTGTCAAAGGGGAGAGAGATCAAGCAAGGGATTAAGTGGAAGTTCTAGGTTGGTTCCATTATCTTTCTCTTATTTGTTACACATAGAAGAAATCATTGAATTTCTTTAAACTGTTGTTTGTAGGGTAGCTTCCAAACCTAGAGGTCTAGCATTCTTTAGGAATACTAGTTTTCCCATAAACAAATTGGCAACTCTACTGGGGATTGAACATATGTCTATTTGTTGTTATTGTTTGTTCTATGTTCAATTTGATAAACTATAGACAGAGTCTGAAGTCATCCAAGTAGCCTTCGAACTGCTCTTGCTCTGCAATTGCATAGTAAATGAATGCTGCTTCAGTCAATATCTGGTTTAGTTTATGAATTAAACTTTTGACTTGCAAGCACATCTAGATGCCCTTTTGGTAGCTCAGTAACCTCTAAAGACATTCCATCATACTTTGCTCATCATTATTCATCAAAACCCACCTTAACTCGTTGAAAACAACTCCACATTTGAGCCCAAACCCATTTTAGTTGCGCTCCCTAGACCATCACAATGTCTTCCACTGTGACTCAGTATGCATCGCACCTCCCGAGTGCAGTAAGTGCGATGCATATTAGTTTCTATGAAGCCTAGGTGCGATGATTGACTAAACTCTTTTTCCATCTAGAAATTGAGGGTTTTTGGCCTTGTTTTCAGTTTTGTTTGGTTGTTTTGCTGCAAATGAACAATGCCTCTTTACTGAAACTTACTTGCATCACTTAGATCAGCCTCAATTACATTAGGATTAGTGAATTTTTTTGTGTCTTTGTTCCTCATTTACAATCCTTTGTCGAAAAGTTGTTTAAATCGATTTGTCGCTTCGGTACAAAAAGTGTCATAATTGTCATTTTTTGTCAAAAAGAGAAGTGTCGTAAATTCTTCCTTCACTTGATAATCGATTGAACTTTTCTTGATGCATTTGATTTGATTTTTTTACGATCGAAGTGTCGAAAGCATTTTTGTTCAAAATTGAAAGTGTCATTTTTGAGTCTTCTTTTCTCTTTTGAAGAAGAAATTGTCGAAAATGTCATTTTGAGTGAAATATTTCAGATGTTTGCTGCATTATTTTTCCTTTTGGCATTTTTCACATTAAGGAAAGAAAAAACAAATACATGCATTTGCATTTAGCATTTTTTGATTTGTGTGCAAAAAGATTATTTATGGAAATGCACTAGTGTGTGCTCTTTGCTCTTTGCTTAAAAGCACTATTATATAGTAGCTAGGATTTTCATTGCTCAAATAAACAAAGATTGTTTATCATTGTAGATTGCATCTTAGGAATTTCAGATCATCATCAACGGTGAACCATTGAAAGGAAAACTCTAAACAAGATCAACTTTAAAGTGAATTTAAATGAACCCAACAATGCTTTGGAACTTAATGGAACATATCTAGAGGTCTAGGCTAGTGACGTGTTTCGACGTCATTAAAACTAGTGGCTATTGTTTTCATTAAAGGTTGGGTGATTCTTCCTCCTTAATACGACAAATGCTAGCACGGGCTTGTGCTCCCCGTACCATCACATATATATTGGGAGACCACAATAGGCTTAAATCCTTTATCCATAGGAAACTAAGTCTGTCGCCTTATTGTTCGCAACGCACTCAACACAACATTCGAGAAGATTGATCGTCGTTCATAAGTCCTTCGTAATTTATTTTTAATTTATCACCAAGGTGTATATTGCAGTTTTGCGATTCGTTTGGTAATATCTTTGTCTATATTTTCCAGAGTAGTCACTTTCGTTCCTTTTTGACTCTTTAAAAATAAAAGGTCCATCTCAGCACTTGTCCTTTCACGCTCATTAAAAATCGAAGGAGACTAGAGTCATCTTTAGATTTTTCTCGACTCTTAAAAACTAAAAAAGCAAAGTTGTGTCCAAGCATCCCTAAAATTAATTGAATTCTGAATAACATCATTTTCCCCTTAATTTTGAGCTGATCAAATAATCCGCAATCGTGAAATAAAATCAATCAAAACCCCATCGTTCATGGAGACTAGCGAGTCAACCGTCTTTGACTTCGGAAGCGAAGCTAATCCGGACAAAGCGGTCTCGTTTAATTGAGTCCAATTCATCTGGTTTATTTGAAACATTTTTTTTGACATCGTCAAAGACTCCAATTACTTTGATTATTTCTGGTACATTTGCCTTCAGAGAGGAAGTTCTGCAGTTACAAGAGGACATTAGAACTAATCCTAGTGTAATGGTAGACACTTCTGTACCGGAAACAACTCCATCTAGAGTTGATCTTGAACCCCTCTCAGCTAAAACCGAGGCTACATTTGAACCAGTAGTTGTTCAAGAACCTCCCTTTGAGACTGAAGTTCATTTACCTGAACATCTGGAAGTTGAGTTTCAGTATTCAGAAGGTGTCACCCCTCTAGTATCTTTCACTACAGAAGCTATACCTTCTTCGGCTCCAGAAATATTTTACGGACCTGACGGTCTACCTCTTCCACCTGGTCTGATTTCTATAGAGGAGATAGTAGAGGATCCCCCATCTAGTACCCCGTTTCATTTTAGAACTGGGATTCATTTGTATCCTTCTACTCCTAAGTTCGGTTCTTTTAATCCTCCTTCATCACAAGTTCCTGTCGAATCGCTTGGAAAGCTTTTGGATAAACTGAACATGTCTGAGCAACCATCAAAATCTAGGAATGTGTCATCTGATGCAGTTATGGCAGAACCTCCTGCTGCTATTCCTACAATTTTTCTGGTACACTTGAGTCATATTTATATGGTACACCATCTGTTCCAGCTGGTTATCAATCACTAGCTGGAGTCCACTCAGGTGCTGCTTTGACACCATGGTCTACTCTTATTTATTCATCGGGAGTCCCATCTAGTCCTTCTTATGTTGAAACTCAGCAATTTGATCCTACATGCCAGTATCAATTTGGGCAAACCAGTTTTCAAAGACCGATATATCCTTTAAATACTAGACTGCCGCAAAATGGAGAGCAGTATGCCTTTTCACTATTTCCTCCCGGGGAACAACCATATGAGAGTTTCCAAAAATATTCAGGTAAAACTAGAATTACATATAGTGGTTGGATACCAATACTGCCAGAACAACCAAGGGTTGTATATCCAACACAACCGATCCGACCTGTGTCGAATATTCCCACTACACCTACTATTACGACTATGTCACAAACACAAGCACAGCCTGTTTTGTCTCAACCTCAACCTACTCCTTCTTCCTCGCAACCTCAAGTTTCGAGGTAGAAGACTCAAGTCTCTCAGGTTGTGATACAATGGCCATTTGTCTCTATGGCTCAACCGCAACCTTAGGTTAGTGCTTCTTTATCTGGAATGACTTAGGCACCAACGGGTATGGTCAATCCTCAACTTGGTCAATCTTCCAGTATTGGGCAATAGTAAATGGTCCAACAATTGTGGCTGGCACAATACCAACAACCGCAATTCCAGCAAACCCAACCTCAGTTTGGACTTGGTTTACAAGCTCATACTGGATTTGGTCAATATCAAGCCTATTGAGGACCTGGGAAACAAGGCTTTGTAGGTTATGGATAGCCGCATTTTCAAACCGGTTATCAACAACCACACTATACTAGTTATGTCCAACAACCTTATCAAGTTACCAGCAACATATGCTTTATGCTGGTATGCAAAGACCCACTGCTCAGGCGATTCCATCTTATCCTGGGTATGCTCCACCCAACCTGAATCAGCAGTTGCCTTTTGTAGCAACTCTAGAATTACCAAATTTGAACCGGCTAATGAATGATCCAATTGCATATGCCCCTTGGTGGCCGACGATTCCTCATAAACTCCCCTCTAATATTCCTAAGTTCAATGGAAATCTAGGTGAAGATCCATCGAATCACGTAATGACTTTTCATTTGTGGTGCTCATATAACACTCTGAATGATGATTCAATTAGAGTTCACCATTTTTGGAGAATGCTCATTGGTCTAGCATCGAAATGATATATTGAATTGCCTAGAGTTTCATTTGATAACTTCACCATCCTTGCCACTACTTTTCTAACCCACTTTCAGTTATCCATCAAGTATGAAACTAGAACAAAACTCCTTACCAATTTTAAACATACTATGTCCACTCACATATCTGATCATATTCATGAGTGGCAGTATCGTCATCGAATGGTAAAAATGTATGTTCCTGATCAACTTTTAGCTAAGTGGTTTATTAAGTCATTATTGCCATCTATCACTAAGGACGTGGCGAAAGGTGGAGTTGTCACAGAAGATCAAGTCATTGCTCGGGCCCAATATTTAGATTTGATCTATACTTAATCTGGCACACTCTACAACAAATTTCCTAACATTCCTAGACCAGCTTTTTCCGTTCCACTTCCTCCTAAATCAAGTAGGGACTCGCATGCCGGTGATGGTATGATCAGTGCCTCAAGCATGCAAACTACAAGAGGTCCATCTGGTCAAGCTCTTGTTGTTTCTAGTCAAAATCCAAATGACATTTCTCTTGCCTTGGAGATTAATGTTGTGTCATCTAACAAAGGCAAAAATCCAAAGAAACCAGGGGTAAACTAGTATTACTAAAGAATGCTAACCCTCTAGGTTTGGCATCTACCCTAGAAACAACAGTTTAAAGCAATTCAATGATTTCTTCTATGTGTAACAGATAAGAGAAAGATAATGGAACCAACCTACAAATTTTGCTTAATCCCTTTCCTGATCTCTCTCCCCTTTGACAGATCTAGCAAATCCTCCCCATACTTAACACACTTGGAGAGTACCTGCACAAGTACAACAACAAAGAACTGTCAAAGCATCGTGATCTATTACAACATAAACATTACAGAATCAGATATGTAATGAACAAATGATAGCATTCACAAATGATAACATTCACAATTGCACAATCATATGGAAGAAAACTTGAAGAGTTATTAATAGAAAGGAGAATGACAACCTAGTTGCCTGATCCAGCATCATCCCCCCAGCTTCAATCCTTCTTCACCTCATGAAATAGCAAGATCACTCCAACAAGAATACAATACTCTCTCCTCAAACTATCAGCACTTCCTTGCAATTCAAAATATTCCAGCCCCTAGATCTCTTGGATGAGGGATCCATTTAGAGATGTTTCCAAGGGTGTGAGTCATCCATGGGGTTTGATTAGTGTCATTCCACTTGTTACAATGGGTTCCACAAGAGAAGGGATTGGAGATTTTCTTAGATCCCTTATTCATCCTTGGGTGAATTCAGAGAGGCAAGTGGCATAGGAGAAAGTTCTAGAAGATTCCATGAGCAATCAACTAACAAATGTCCCAGAAATTTGTCCATCCTCACCCATCGCACCCTATAGAAGGCCTAAATAGTATGCATCGCACCCTGGCAGTGTACCACTCAGTATGCATCGCACTTTGCCAATGGAGCAGTCAGTATGGTTCAATTTAGGAAATTTCTGGATGGTTTTAGATGGAACTTTTCGAGAATGATGTATTCAGGTGACTATGTTCTTTTAGGGTATGAAAAAACTCTTTTAGGGGTTAATGAGCCCTAATACATCGACATATAAGTTTGAGGTTGATGTGCCCAAATATGTCTATAACAGTTGCCCCCTAAAGCATGAGGTCGTAAATATTCATGTTGGGTGAAATGCTTTATCATGAGGATCTGAAGTTTCGAACTGGAAGGTGACCTGCATAAGTCACAATACAATATATCATCATAATATAATTTCTCATGATCTAGCTGAGGGAGGCATTCCCATGCTTAGCTTTATAAATTTCATTTCATGTACATAGATCATATAGTCATCTGCAGATACAGATTTTTGATTCTACAGATATAGAGTCGCAATCAATGGTTAGGATGACCATTTGTGTAGAGCCCTTTTACATTTGATGTTTTTATATCCCTTAATATATCGCAGTGTGGATGGATGAAACTAGATCTGGGGTCTTCAAACTCGTTCAATCTTCACCTGATGTACAAGTCAAACCATGTGAAGAGATGTTCTGAAGTTGAACATGGAAAGGCATCACCTGATTACCAACCAATGATGTGATTTGTTAACATATGCGAGAGGAATCACTGATAATGATAATGATCCTCAAGGTACTACAGTACAATTCATGTGGTGTGAATACATGATCCGATGTCAAACACCATGCAAAATCTTTTGATCGAAGGCCATTGATCTCAACTTGTCCCCGGAAGTAAGAAACTTTCCATTGATGTATGCAAGCTTCAAAGCACTGAAAGGGTTGTTTCTAAGTCAACTTCTTGGATAATGAGCTGATGCCGACAAGAAGTGACTCGTCATAGGAGGGCCTTGATGTATGCCACATCTATGACATGAAACGAAGCAAATGATTTCTGGAGGTGAAAAACGAACTGATGACACAAGGTTCAGGAATGTCTGTCATGAAAAATGAAGGTTGGAGGTATTGCAATATATGCCACTTGTTACAATGGGTTCCACAAGAGAAGGGATTGGAGATTTTCTTAGATCCCATATTCATCCTTGGGCGAATTCAGAGAGACAAGTAGCATAGGAGAAAGTTCTAGAAGATTCCATGAGCAATCAACTAACAAATGTCCCAAAAATTTGTCCATCCTCTCCCATCACACCCTATAGAAGGCCTAAACAATGTGCATCACATACTGGAAGTGTAACACTCAGTATGCATCACACTTTACCAGTGGAGCAGTCAATATGGTTCAATTTAGGCAATTTCTGGATGGTTTCTCAGATGGAACTTTTGGGGAATGATGTATTCAAATGATTATGTTCCTTTAGGGTATGAAACAACTCTTTTAGGGGTTGATAAGCCCTAATACATTGACATATAAGTTTGGGGTTGATGTGCCCAAATATGTCCATAATAGTTGCCCCCTAAAGCATGAGGTCGTAAATATTCATGTTGGGTGAAATGCTTTATCATGAGGATCCAAAGTTTCGAAATGGAAGGTGACTTGCATAAGTTACAATACAATATATCATCATAATATAATTTCTCATGATCTAGCTAAGGGAGGCATTCCCATGCTTAGCTTTATAAATTTCATTTCATGTACATGGATCAGATAGTCATCTACAGATACATATTTGTGATTCTACAAATATAGAGTCGCAATCCATGGTTAGGATGACCATCTATGTAGAGCCTTTGTATATTTGATGTTTTTATATCCCTAAATATATCACAGCCCGAATGGATGAAACTAGATCCGGGATCTTCAACTCGTTCAACCTTCGCCCGATGTACAAGCCAAACCATGTGAAGAGATGTTCTGAAGTCGAACATGGAAATACATCACCTGATTACCGGCTAATGATGTGAGTTGTTAACACACACGAGAGGAATCATCGATAATGATAATGATCCTCAAGGTACTATAGTACAATTCACGTGGTGTGAATACATGATCCGATGTCGAACACCACACAAAATCTTTCAGTCAAAGGCCATTGATGTCAACCTATCGCTGGAAGTGAGAAACTTGCCATTGATATATGCAAGCTTCAAAGCACAGAAAGGGTTGTTTCTAAGTCAACTTCTTGGATAATGAGCTGATGACACAAGGTTCAGGAACGGCGGTCATGAAAAATGAAGGTTAGAGGCATTTGCAGTGTATGAGACATTAACTGGATGGTAGTTTCTCAACTGAATGACTCCTCTTGAACATGTCGGCGACACTGAGATGAATTGGTAGCATTAAACCCAAAAGATGGATGCTATGAAAGACTAATGGTATGATGACCAGTGAATGGAATGACCCAACCCAACTCAATAATGTAGATGAAGTGAAAGTGTCATGTTCAAGAGTGACTTTCTACCATAAATTCTTCAAGCTTTTTTCCCTTTTTCCCCAGTCATTGCTAACCAGAACCTCTTTGTTTTTTCAAGCTTGAGGAGGATAACTTATGCTTGTTCTATAATTCGCCCTTCGGGCAACCCTGTCGTTATTTAATGTTTTAACGAGTCTAGCGACAGTGAAACTCAGTATCGTCTAGATGGACAAGTTTGTCGCTATTGTTTTAATGAGCTTAACGACAATGATAACTCGGTCCTTTTCATTTTTAGAGAGTTTGAAAAGGAACGGAAAGAAAAATCCATAATTTCTTTTTCGTAAGGTAATCCCTCAGGTCCAAAAAAAGGATAAAATAATATAGGAGGGATGACATTTCCAATACTTTAACAAGCTGGAAAAGACAGATGCTTGATGATCTTTTCATGTTTAACGAGTCTGAAAAGGGTTTAAAGAGGACTCTATAGTTTTAATTTCATTTTTGGATCAAAGCTTGAAAACAAGACAAAAAGTTTGCTTGGTGTTCAAAGATGTTCAATTCACTATTTAGCACATCAGATTCTTTCGTCAGTCATTCAACCTACTTAAAACTCCATCAAATTGATTAGAAATACATATATATGGATGAAAAATGAACTAAAACCAACATTTCACTTTGAAGTACATGAATAGTAAACATAAAAAGTAGTTTCAACATTTCATTTCAAATTTGGGATTTGGATCTCTGAAGCAGTTTTCCCCCTCAAATTTCACCAGTTGATTTCAGGAGATCCTGTGGACCATTCTCCACGCCGTCAGGACTAGGTAGGAGCTATCCTTGATCTCTTCATTTTCATTCCATCTTTTCATGATTCTAAGCAATTTTTTTCACTTTTCTGGGCCCCTAGGGTTTAAAGATTTGATTCCTCAATCATCGCACCTAGCTAGTATCAAAACAACAATTACAAACAACAATTTTTGTCAATTTGTTTCTATGAAAACTAGTATTCCTAAAGAATGCTATCCCTCTAGGTTTGGCAGCTACTCTAGAAACAATAGTTTAAAGCAATTCAATGATTTCTTCTATATGTAACAGATAAGAGAAAGATAATGGAACCAACCTGGAACTTCCACTTAGTCTCTTGTTTGATCTCTTTCCCCTTTGACAGATCCTGCAACTCCTCCCCGTACTTAACACGCTTGGAGAGTACCTACACAAGTACAGCAACAAAGAACCATCAAAGCATCATGATCTATTACAACATAAACATTACAGAATCATATATATAATGAACAAATGATAGCATTCACAAATGATAACATTCACAATTGCACAATCATATGGAAGAAAACTTAAAGAGCTTTATTAATAGAAAGGAGAATTACAACCCAGTTTTCTGATTCAGCATCATCCTCCCATCTTCAATCCTTCTTCACCTCATGAAATAGCAAGATCACTCCAACAAGAATACAATACTCTCTCCTCAAACTATCAGCACTTCCTTGCAATTCACAATATTCCAGCCTCTGGATCTCTTGGATGAGGGATCCATTTATAGATGTTTGCAATGGTGTGATTCATCCATGGGGTTTGATTAGTGTCATTCCACTTGTTACAATGGGTTCCATAAGAGAATGGATTGGAGATTTTCTTAGATCCCTTATTCATCCTTGGGCGAATTCAAAGAGGCAAGTGGCATAGGAGAAAGTTCTAGAAAATTCCATGAGCAATCAATTGACAAATGTCTTGGACATTTGTCCATCCTCACCCATCACACCCTGTAGAAGGCCTAAATAGTATCCATCGCACCCTGGTAGTGTACCACTCATTATGCATCACACTTTGCCAGTTGAGCAATCAGTATGGTTCAATTTAGGCAATTTCTGGATGGTTTCTCAGATGAAACTTTTGCGGAATGATGTATTCAGATGACTATGTTCCTTTAGGGTATGAAACAACTCTTTTAGGGTTGATGAGCCCTAATACATCAACATATAAGCTTTGGTTTGATTTTCCCAAATATATCTATAACAATTGCCCCCTAAAGCATGAGGTCGTAAATATTCATGTCGACTGAAATGCTTTATCATGAGGATCTGAAGTTTCGAACTGGAAGGTGACCTGCATAAGTTACAATACAATATATCATCATAATATGATTTCTCATGATCTAGCTAAGGGAGGCATTCCCATGCTCAGCTTTATAAATTTCATTTTATGTACATAGATCGGATAGTCGTCTACATATACAGATTTGTGATTCTACAGATATATAGTCGCAATCCATGGTTAGGATGGCCATCTGTGTAAAGCCTTGTACATTTTATGTTTTTATATCCCTGAATATACCACAACTAGGATGGATGAAACTAGATTCGGGGTCTTCAAACTCATTCAATCTTCGCCCAGTGTACAAGTCAAACCATGTGAAGAGATGTTCTGAAGTCGAACATGGAAAGACATTGCCTAATTACCAGCCAATGATGTGAGCTATTAACATACGTGAGAGGAATTGCTAATAATGATAATGATCCTCAAGATACTACAGTATAATTCACGTCGTGTGAATACATGATTCGATGTCGAACACCACGCAAAATCTTTTGGTCGAAGGCCATTGATGTCAACCTGTTGCCGGAAGTGAGAAACTTGCCATTGATGTATGCAAGCTTCAAAGCACTGAAAGGGTTGTTTCTAAGTCAACCTCTTGGATAATGAGCTGATGTCAACAAGAAACGACTCGTCATAGGAGGACCTTGATGTATCCCACATCTACGACACGAAATGAAGCAAATGATTTCTGGAGGTGAAAAATGAACTGACAACATAAGGTTCAAGAATGGTGATCATGAAAAAAAGAAGGTAGGAGGTATTGCTGTGTAAAAGACATTAACTAGATGGTGATTTCTCAACTGAATGACTACTCTTAAACATGTCAGCGACACTGAGATGAATTGGTAGTGTTAACCCCAAAAAATGGATGGTATGAAAGACCAATGGTGTGATGACTGGAATAACCCAACCCAACTCAATAATGGAGATGAAGTGAAAGTGTCATGTTCAAGAGCAACTTGCTACCATAAATTCTTCAAGTGTTTCCCCCTTTTCCCCAGTCATTGCTGACGAGTACCTCTTTATTTTTGTCAAGCTTGATGAGGATAACATATGATTTTTCTATAATTTTCCCTTCGGGCAAACCTGTCACTATTTAATGTTTTAACGAGTCTAGCAATAGTGAAACTCGGTTTTGTCTAGATGGACAAGTTTGTCGTTATTGTTTTAACGAGTTTAACGACAAAGATAATTCGGTCCTTTTCATGTTTAGAGAGTTTGAAAAGGGACAAAAAGAAAATTCCATAAGTTCTTTTTCATAATGTAATCCCTCAAGTCCGGAAAAGGAGAAAATAATACAAGAGGGATGACATTTCCAATACTTTAACTAGCTGGAAAGGACAAGTGCTCAATGATATTTTCATATTTAACGAGTCTGAAAAGGGTTTAAAGAGGACTCTATAGTTTTCTTTTCATCTTTGAATCAAATTTCAAAAACAAGACAAAAACATCATTCAACCATATCTTGATGATCTGCCTACTCGAAGGGCATGGGTATATTATAGTCATTGTTGACTATTTTACAAAATGGGTCGAGGTGATGCCTACATTGAACAATAGTGGTGAAATGGTTGCACCCTTTTTCTTCAATCATGTAGTTTCAAGATTCGCTGTTCCACAAGCTATAGTCATAAATCATGGCTCACATTTTCGCAATCGCATAATGATTGAATTAACTACCAAATTAGGATTGTCCCATGATAGTTCTACTCCATATTATCCGTAGGCTAACGGACAGGTTGAGGCAATCAACAAAGTCCTTAAGCGCATGCTGCAGAGAATGATTGGAGTCCATAAATGGAATTAGCATTTAATCCTATACTCAACTCTGTCGGCATCTAGGACTTCAGTGAGAAATTCAACTGCATTTACACCCTTTCAATTAGTGTATGGTCTGGAAGCAGTCTTACCAATTCAGTGTGAAATCTCATCCCTCAAGCTTGCAATCGATCTGCTTCCTGAAACTTCTGAAGAAGAAACTTGTTTCTTGGAATTAATCCATTTGGATGAAACCCGTCGTCATGTTGCATTGGCTAACGAAGCACATAAGAAATGCATCAAGGCACAACATGACCAAAATGTTAAGCCTCGTGTCTTCTCAAAAGGTGACCTCGTCTTGCTTTATGACCAAGATTCTGACAAATTAGGAGCAGGTAAATTTGAACCATTATGGATGGGCCCTTACATTGTTAAACGTGTATTGACAAAAGGATCCTACAAACTAGTCGATTATGATGGGATTCCACTGTCATAGCCCCGAAACGAGTTGTATCTTAAACGTTACTATGCTTGATTAAGTGTAGTAAACTCATTGTACATATGATTTTATAGCATTTTTGAGTGTTTTCTTTTAGAGTTCTCATTTTAGTTAGCTAATCCACTTCAAATTTGTTTCAGATGTCAAACTTTTTGGAACCATTTTTTGGGTATGCCGATGGATCTAGTCGTAGTATGCAAAACTTATCTTCTGCAGCCTGGGCCATCTTCGCTCCAAGCAGCGAGTTAGTGAGTTTTAGGGGGATATGTATTGGTCAACCGACGAACAACGTCACTAAGTATAGTGCATTGATTGAACTTCTCTCTAATGTCATTTCACATGGCATACGCTGACTCATTGTCAGGCTAGATTCACAACTCGTCATTCTACAACTTACTCGCATTTATTCCGTTTGGAACCCAACTATTCATCCCATGTTCCTAAGAGTTAGGATTTTGGAAAGACATTTTGATTCAATTCAATATCAACACATTTCCAAAAACTTAAACACATTGACTGATTCATTAGAAAACTATCTATTAAACGGACATTTGCAGCATTTGTAAAGAAAACATTTCACATCAACATTTGCATTAGGATTACATCACTTAGCCAAAATAAAACTCCAAAAACCAAAAGTATATAAATGTTTATAAAATGTTTTGTGTCCAAGAAAAAATTGGTCATTTGACCAAGAAACTAAAAATGAATGCAGAAAAACATCCTAGACTAGTGATGCTGGTGATAACATGTCACGGCCTGTGCTATCATGCGTAGGAGCCTAGTCCAACAACTTGGTACACCAGTAGTATGGTGCTGTAACCTCAAAGGTAACTCATCAGTCCTGACATCCTGAATGCCGAGAGTGAGGCCCTCGATCTTATCCTGCAGCACTGCCAGGGTCTCCGATATGTCCAGATCCCAAAGGACGGCTCTCCATATAGCCTCTCCTACTGGAGCGTCATTTTCTTCCCATGGGCATGCCACTGGTCGCACTGGTCCAATATCTGCACACACATATGAGTTTTCTTAGTCTTGGTAACATAAAAAACATAAAAACATGATAAAACTCAAAAAACAAATATGTGGTCGAATCATTTTACCTATAGCACTCCACTGCTCACCAACTGGTAATGCCAAATCCGGATCACCTCAGAAATCCATCCCGACATATGGATACTCTGAAAACACCATCTCCTGGTGGTTGAACCACTCGAAAAAGGCATCTGAGAAGGAGATCTGTGATTGGCCGACGTGTCTAGCCATAAGGTCCACCCATCTCTACATCTGTGGTTCCCTCGGTGCTGGCAATCCCAGTGAAATATTTTGAGGTTGCATCAGTGGAATTCTTTCCAAAGCAAAAGTAGTCATTATGGATCCATAACCAAAGTTCTTGGTTCTTCCATTCTTTACTTTGGACATTTGTTCTTTGATGACAGGAAGTATCACCTCACACCAATTGAACACCTTCGGTTCCAGGCATTCTAGGGCATACAACATATAAGATCTTTTCACTAAATGTAAGGCCTTGCTGCCAACCAATCTAGCAAAGGTAAATAGGATGGTCCTCAAAGGTCGATCAGTAACATCCCATATATTAATATTACCATCTCTACTGGGTTGAGATCCATCCATGCAGAACTAACAAATGTAATCTTTTACAGATTCGCCCCCACGAGCAAATCCTAATAGTGAAAGAGGGGTACCACGCCTTGACAAAACTGCCAGAAAATAAATATCCTTGACCGTAAAAGGAATAGATTTACCTCTGATCTAGAATACCTGCTCAATAAGATCCCAAGCATTGAGAAGATACTACAACAAACTGATAAATTGCCTCATGTTGGATATGCGGAAAAACTTTAGTAAGCTACAGTTTCTTAATGCATCCAACGTGCCCTAGTCATGTAAAGAAATCATATCCTCCTCTTTATGTTCTTATTCATGCCATGTGACAACCCTCTTGATCCAACAAATATCTAAAATGCAAACAATAGATGAGTTAGGATCCAATTTTGAGGAAAAACAGGTAAAAAGTTGATGAAAAACACTGTATAAAGTTGCCTTTCTGCGTCCATCGCACCTTGCCTTTGAGAAAAGTGAGATGCATACTGACTGGCCTATGGGTAGCTCAACATGCATCACACTTTTTGATACTATCTAGGTGCAATGATTGAGGAATGAAATCTTTAAACCCCAAGGGCCCAGAAAAGTGAAAAAACTTGCTCAGAATCAAGAAAAGATGGAATGAAAATGAAGAGCTCAAGGAAACCTCTTGTGGCAAGGAAACCTCCTCATTATCCATGTCTGATATGTAACAAGGAGCATTTTATGAGAGATTGTCCACATCAATCTGAGGTTTCAAAATTTTTGAAGGCTTCGAATACCTTAGCGATGTTGACTGATCTGTTTCCAAACCCAGAAACTAATATGGTTGCTACTGATAATGCTTCCACATCCCAAGTGCTAATGCTCCATCACAAACAAGAAAATGATGCTTTGGTATCGACAAGGAGTAAAGATTATGGGAATCAATTGTTGGGTTGTGTTATATTCTTTCCACGACTAACCTACGTAGTGAATCGGGGGGTTAGAGGGGGGGCGAAGCCCCCCCTTC
>APFE030834819.1:28174-66074 GCA_000404065.3 Pinus taeda
ACCCTAATTAACCAGCTAATTCTACTTTTGCATAAAGCGCTATGAAAACCATCAAAGGAATGCCATTACCTACTCAAGGAAGTAAACAACATCTAACTATGCTATTTTTGGAAGTAAATAAGAAAAAAACATATTTTTGGATTTTTATGTATTTTTATGTAAATTGACATGCGTGTAATTTATTTATGTGAGTGTGGTAGCAAATAGGTGGCGTTGAAGGGTGTTTTTTGGACTTGAGAGGATGTACAATGGTGTGGATGGGTCCTAGGAGGTCTTAGGTGGCCTTCTAGAGGCTTTCCCCACAATCGGCCTTCAAAAGAAATCCTACAGGAAAATCTACAAGAGGACATGGGAAATCTGTACAGGGAGGCTGAGAGCAGTTTTCATTGTTTTGAGGGCGTGAGAGTAGGAAAAAATGGTGCATGAAGGTTGGAATGAGGTGTTAGGGTGCCTAATGTCTACCATGGATCACCAGGAGAGAGAAAGATAATTGGGTTAGCTCAAGGAGAGAGGAAGAAGTTCTATGGAAAAATGGAGGAAACTAGGGCAGAATTGCAGTGAGATTTGAGAGAACTATAGGGCATGGATCAGATGGGGGATGTGATGGATGATTAGCTGGTATACTACTAGAATAGATCTGCTACAAAGGAACTGATAGTCAACCAAGAAGATCAAGCAAGCAATGCAATTAGTGCATCTAGAAAAACAGAGTTTTGCGTCAAAATAATCTAAAACTATGATCTAGGGAAGGAAATGTTGAGAAATGCTACAAGAAAGGAAAGAATGTAAGAATACTATTGAAAATCATGAAGTAAGCATGGTGAAGAAGATCTAAATCAAAGCAAAGCTAGACTATTTACCTACTAAAAAGTTGCAAACACTAGAATTCCTATGAGTGAGGAAAATTTGTGTTTTTGGTGCAGCAAGAGAGTCTTTGCCTCAAATCATGGTCCCAAAGGGAGGAATAGAGGCGAAGGAACTGTTGCTAGTGTTTTGAAATTTCTTTGATCACTACTTAACCTACTATAGAAAGCACGAATGAGAACAAACTACTAAATCATCAAAAGAAACCTATTCTTAATGATGAAAGAAATACATCTAACAGCAAATTAATCTATAAACTGAAGTAAGCATACAAATACAAGTAAAGAGAAGCTTTGATACTCGGCTTGGGCCCTAACCCAAGAGCTTTAGCCCTATAAGGTAACTCAGTGCTATCTCAAAAAGGATTCCATCTTTACTTTGAAAAAAATAGCACAAATACATGAAACTGTCACAAAATAATAAGCTCGAAATTTGAGCAGATTTTACATAAGACAAAATCCAACCCTAGTGAGACCCTAGGCCTATCTACTTATACAAATGAATCTACCAACACCTTCCTCAAAATTAGGGAGGCTTGGCTCCAAAAACTCGAGATAATCATCAATCATCCTCCACTTTGTCAACTGCCTTCTAGTGGATGATTCAGCTGCTTATACTCCAAGCTAAATGAAGGGGAACTCGAAGTGAGTAATAAATAAGGGGGATCCCCTCCTATAAGTCCTCTCCTCTGTCCACTTTGAGTTATTGATGCCATTTTTCCACTATATCCTTTACTTTGACCTTGAAATCCATCAATAATCTGCATTAAATACATGTTAGACCACATGGCACAATAACTAATTCAACTCAGTCTATAAGCATAAATATAGTCAAAAAATCATACAATAAGCTAAGAGAATGGTTGATTCGACTAGCTTAGGTGGTAAAATGAGCGATTATAATTACCCATTTATGAGGCTCATCATCACCCCCTACTGAAGGTGTTTCTCATCCTCTGAGCAACCTAGTCTTTCTCCTCATCTTTTATGGCCCTGGTGGCCTCTATAGCATCCCAGGCTTCTGATGTGGTTTGTTCTTCTTTGATATAGAATCCTTCCTTCCTGTCTATTTCCTTCCACTAATCCTCTTCTTCTTCTTCTCTTCTGTCTTCCAGCATGCCTAACATCAGTGGGGGACTCACTTTCAGGCCAATCCAGTTGACCTTCAGCCTTTACATGAAGTGTTTGTATAGTGGCACTCTTCTTAATGCCTCCTCCAGCCTCATGGAGGAATGATATTCCCTGATCTGTAAATTGTGTGGTAAGGTGTTCCATCTCCTCATGCATGCATGCACACAGTCATCCCCAAGTAGCCTTTGCATATCCTCAAAGTGTGCAATGGCTTGTGCCTGATTGGTGAGATATCTAGGGGCAATTTAAGGGTAATTGGAAAGCAGGTTGTGTGTGCTGATGAGTGCCATAAGATTTGATGGCTCAGCTCTTAACATTAATGGCTCATTCTACTCCTTTATCATCAATCTTTTTATTTTTTCTACCCTCAATTCTTCATGGTTCATCCATGATGTCATGGCAATTAATTGTAGGTACCCTAGCTTGGCATTGAGATCCCATACGTTCATTTCTATGAGAGCCATGTTGTGTAAGTAGAATTCTACCATATTTGCTTTATCCTCTGAAGTGCTTTGGTCACACAAATCCATGCACTACCTGTAGTCATGGAAAGGCATTGTGCCTTTTTGTGCCAAAGTCTTTATTTGGAATTGTAACCATTGGTCCTTTAGATAGAGGCCATAGGATTTGGTTGGTGTTTTGCATTGCAATGCCTCCATGGATAAGCGGGCCATGCATGCTAGCTGGGTCTCTTTTTCTTGCAAATTCATCCTTAGAAATTAATTTTCAGTTTCAAGGTGGCTTCTTATAATTGCTTCCCTGTCTCTAAGAGCACTCAGCTCTCTACCCATTTACCTGAGTTTTTTTTCCATATGGCCAACATCATCAACCCCTTTGGATTTGGCTATTTGCATCCACCTGTGTGTTCTCACTCTTTCTTTCTCAAATTCGAAAAATAGTGGGATTGCAATTTTTTTTGGAATTATTTTGCCTACCTGAAGTAGGTTGTAATAGGAGGCAAGACTAGGTTGGGGGTCAGGCTCTTATATCTCTTGTGCTTCCTCCTTCACCTATGGCTATCCTTCTATCCTTCTCTCAAGTTTTTGGGTCTCTTGTAGTTTTGACAGTATCTCCCATAGAACTATCTGAGCCTCTTATTGGACTGTTTTTGGGTCCTGTAGTACTACCTTTTCCTTCCATGTGGAAGATATAGGAGTCCCCCTTTCATATGTTATAGGTGTCCTGGATGGAGATTATTTCCCCTTCATAGAGGATGAATCTTCAATGGTAATTGGCACTTTTGAAGAGGGCTGAGGTTTTTCTATTTTAATTCTTGTGCTTTTCCTAGCCCTGAAATACATGGATGTCTATCTTTTCATTTTTTGCTTTGGCTTGATTGGCATATTGAGGGTAGTGAGGGAAACTGATGCCTTCCTTTCCAAAGTCTCAGGGGACTCTTCTCCTTGTTTTTCCTTCTCTGCTATTTTTCTCCTTCCTCTATCCCTTTTCTTGTCTCTTCCTGCTCTGTTTCTTCAGCTCTCTCCTCCTCCATTTCAGTTCCTTCCTCTTTCCTTTCTTGTTCTGCTATGTCACCCCTGGCTCCACCTTCTCCCCCTTGTTGTTCTTCATCCTCACTGCTAGTAGGACTGACATAATAGGTTAAGGCCTTTATGTCATCCTCAGCTGTCATGTTGTGGAAAACTTCCCATGCTATAGGCAGTGTAAAGGTATGGAGGGCTTCCTCTACTAAGATTTTGATTAAGCCATGGTCAGCTAGCTACTCTGAATTTCCTATTTGTACCTTGGTGCTGGAGTCAATGAGGGACTACAGGAGGAAGTAAGGGATGCATAGCTTCTGAGGTGCTAGAGTGTCCATGTCATACCTTAATTCTTGGATGATCTAAAGTGATAACCATAAACAATGTTGTACCTCCCCTCATATGAAATGTATTTTATTATTTGATAGCTAACCTCATCCTAGGGATATGGTATGCTAGCCCTTCTAATGCCATTTTTATCTTCAACAGGGGTTTCATTATTTTGGAAAAAGTTCTTCTTGGCAACCTGGTTAATTGGTTCCTCATCATTACTCAAAGGCAACCCAAGAGGAAGGGTAGTGACCCTGCTGATAAATTCTGGGGTTATCTCCATGGAAGGACCTCTAATGGTGACAATGGCATGTGTTCTTGTGTGGGGGACCAAGGAGAGGGAAAATTCTTCGGCAATATCCTCATCAAAGCCTCGGAATTTCTCAAAAAAAATTCATCCAATTTTCTCTTGTGAATATGTACACTACTTGGGGATGTCCATGGAGCCTAGTGGAGTTAGTGGGCTCCTTTCTCATAAACCCTCCTATCATATTGTCTATACCCTTTTGGAAAACCAAATATGGAGGTGGAGACAAAGAAGTTTCAGAAAAACAAAGAAACAGAGGAGACTATGTTTTTTTTTTAAATAAGTAGATTTATTTTTTAATGTATTTTCTCCTCTCCTAAAGACTTATTTCCTCCTCAAATTGAAACCACTTCTTTTATATATTGATATTCAATAGGGGGTATAAATGATCCCTACCTCTTCAAACTGAAGATCATGCTAAAAACCATGTTTTCTCCCTTCAAAACAACTCACTGCGCCTCCTGTAGAAGCCTACTGTCCCTCTTATAGATTTCTTATAGGTGCTCTTGTAGAAAATGCCGAGAGCAAGAATATGGGAGAAATCGATGGAGGACGGCGGTTACGTGGCTATGGGGGCATAAGGAGACTATTGTAGCTGAGTTACAAGGAGAGAATGAAGGAAAAGGTGGTGAGAATGCTCGGGGAGGAGTACTTATTACCCTTTATGGATATTTTCGGTGAGAAGTGTTGAGTTGGCAAGGTATACGTTGGCAATATTTGGACCGTTGGTCCCCAACTACTTGGTCATCATGGTCCCTCCTCGTAATCATCCCTCATTATTGCATCAGAGTTCACACTTCCTCCACTACCTATCCTTGACATCTTTTGTTGGAGTTGACTTTGTGCACATGTAGGTGGCATCTCAGGTCAGTGGAGTCAGCTAGATGAAGGTGGCCAAGTTAACTAGCCACCTTTCCCTCGTTCAACCTCCACCATCTCGTTTCTTTTACATGACTTCTAATTACACAAATGAAAACGGAGGAGTGACTTAGTTACTTACTCGTGATTCGAGTATATTGGTTGTGAGGTGATGAGGCTTTCTCTGTTGCATGCCTTTATTTCCCTTCTTGCATGTTGTCTCTACTTGCTAATGTGTGGTTGTGTGCTTGTGTAGGTTCTTCTCTAGCTGGATCTAAGTTTCAGGTTCCTCTTCAACTTTTATGTGTGCCCTCTTTTGCTATTGGTGTTGGATTTATATGGGATCAGCTGCTACAGGAATTTCTAGAGGAGCTCCTGTAACTACTTCTCCCCTGGAAACTTCACCTTCTTCCTGTGCTTGGAGCTCGAGGATGATGCCAAAGGTGTAGATAAATATGGAGACCTAGTAGTTAAGCTTCAAGTATGGTTATTGGTGCCTTTTTCCCTATCTTTTAATTTTTATTTTTTTTTTATATTGGAAAACTATTTTTATCTGTGTTTTTCTTGGATAGGAAAAGAAATGATGCTTAGGGGTGTGATGTAGGCTTGGAAATGATAGCAAGGAGGCCTAAAGGTGGTAAGAGGGATGATAAGTTCCTCATGAAGCTTTCCTGGTCCCTCAAATTTCCTTCTACAGACATTTTTGGGAAACAATTACAGTGCGGTGAAAGAGATGCCAAATATGATGGAGGAAGGTGTGGAGAAGGTGAGATAGGTGTTGGTGTGAATGTTAGGGGTCCTTTGGCACCTTCTTCTACTCCCTATATTCCTCCTGCAAACCTGCAATAGAACAAAATTTCATTTTTTCTTTTCTCTTTCTTTTTTTTTTGAAAACAACTAGGGCACCTCAGAGAGCTTTTCACCCTAATTGCCTGCCCTGGGTGCCTTGAAAGGAGGTTTTCACCCAGGGATATTATTATTTTCCCTTCTTTTTGACATCACTGGGCTGCCTTAGAAGAGATTTTCAACCCAATGATGGGACTCAAGTGTCTCATGGAGGTTTTCACTTAAGTCCTTATTATTTTTTTATTTTTTATTTTCCTTCAGTGAGTGGGTGAAGTGGAGGCTAAGACATGCTCCACTACCATCACTGTTTTATTCAAATCTTCAATAAACTATCGCTTGGAGAGGGGTTTATTGTAGACATTCAACCGATTTCCATTGACAAGCATGGGGATGGCTTCATCATTAATGGTTCTCATCAAAACTTAACCATTTTCATTGAATTTCTCCACAGTGTAGGGTCCCAACCATCTTGTCCTCAGCTTGCCTTTGAAATCTTTATATCTTGAATGATAGAGTCGTGCCCAATCCCCCTCTTGGAATTTCTTCTCCTTGATATTTTTGTCATGCTGTATTTTTCTCTGAAGATAAACTACCTCTGTATGGAGAAGGGCTTGCATCCTCTACTCATCCATCCATTGAGTTGAAGTAATCTCTCCTTTTGTGCATGGCTGAGGTCCAAGTCTAGCTAAGCTACCATCCTTAGTGTATTGAACTCAAATTCTACTGAAAGAAAAGCCTTCTTCCCATAGACTAGTTCATAGGGTCTAAACGTGGTGGTGGTCTTCCATGTGGTGTTGTAGGCCCAAGTGGCCTCAACTAATCTATTCGCCCTGTATTTTCTGCTGCTGCTCACTACCTTGGTTAGGATCCCTTCCAATGCTCTATTGGTGACCTCCACTTGCCCATTGGCTTGTGGATGGTAAAAGGTGGAAGTCATGTGCTTGATCTTATGATGTGTGAGCAGGTCTTCAACCAGGTTGGATGTGAACTAACTGCCTTGATCTATGACCAACTCTCTTAGATACTTGAACTTGTAGAATATGTTTTCTCTCAAAAACTCATCTACATTTTCCTCTATCTCTGCTTTGATTTCTTTTGTCTCTACCCACTTTGTCAGGTAGTCAGTGCACACAATGATGTATTGTTTCTTCTTTGAAGGAGGGCTGATAAGCCCCACAAATTCCATGCCCCACTTCTCAAATGGCTCAAAGGTCACTTGAGTTTGCATGGGCATGTCAGCCTTTGGAGTAGGTTTCCCCATCCTCTAACACCGTTTACATTGGCTTGTATATCTCCTCACATCCTAATGAAGAGTGAGCCAATAGTAGCCTACCTGCAATATCTTGAAGGTAATTACTTTTACTACGAAATGACCTCCACAAGGCCCATCATGAAAGGTCAAGAGGATGTCAAAGTCTTCCTCCTCCCTGACACATCTTCTCAATATCTAATCTAGACCAAGTTTGAAGAGATTTCCCCCAATCCAGGTGAAAGGGATGATTTTCCTTACTATCTTGCTCTTCTCTTTTGAGGAGAGGGGTGGTGGGAACTGTGCTAAAACCAAGTAGTTTTCTATATTAGCAAATCATGGAGAGAGTACTGATATAGAAAAGAGATGTTCATCTAGCATTTAGTCATCCACCATTCCTTCTTCACCTGCAGGAAAATTCTCTCTAGATAAGAAGTCAGTAACAACATTCTTTTTACGAGGCTTATCAATAATTGTCAAATCAAACTACTGCAGTAAAAGAAACCATCTAATAATGTGAGCATTTACATCTGGTTTGTTCATTAAATATCTAATTACGACATGATCAGGGTGCGTAAAGGTTTGATAGCCTGTGATATAATGTCTGAACTTGTTTAAGGAATACACAACAGCTAGGAGTTCGTTCTTGGTCACTGTATAGTTTAATTCTGCCTTTGAAAATTTTTTGCTTATAAAGTATATGGCATAAGGAAACTTTTCATCAACTTGTCCTAAGGCTGCTCCTATCACTTTGCTCAAAGCATCTGTGTAAATGTGAAATGGTAGGGGCCAGTTTGGGCCTCTCAGAATTGGGGCAGTCACAAGCTTGCTCTTCAAGGTAGCTAGGGCTTCTTGATAGTTTTCTGACCATATGAACTCAACATCTTTACCTAGGAGGCTAAACAGAGAAGAGGCTATCTTGCTGAATTCTTTAATGAATCTTCTATAATATCCAGCTAAGCCTAGGAAACTTTTGACATCTCTCACCTTTTGAAGAGGTATGACCCTTTGGATGATGGCAATTTTGTTAGGGTCCACCTACAGTCCTTGTTGAGATATTGCATGACCTAGCACGGTCCCTTCAGTCATCAAGAATTCACATTTTTCTGGACTAAGGGATGGGTTCATCTCAATAAACTTATCCACAAGTTTTCCTAGGTTAGATAAAGCTTCTTGAAAGTCAAGGCCATAAGGAGTAAAATCATCCATGTATATTTCTAGTGCATCATGAACCAATTCAGAAAATATACTCAATACCGCTCTTTGGAAAGTGGCTAGAGCATTGCATAAACCAAAGGGAAGGACCCGGTATGCAAAGGTACCCCTAGGACAAGTGAAATTGGTCTTATCTTGGTCTTCCGGGGTGATTTGAATCTTATTGTAACTGCTAAACCCATCTAGGAAAGAGAAAAAAAATTTCCCTGCCAGATTGTCTAACACTTGATCTATGAAAGGTAAAGGAAAGTGTTCCTTTTTAGTGGTTTTTTTCAATTCTCGTTAGTCGACATAGATTCTCCACTTACCATTTTTAATTGGTACTAGCACCAAAGGAGAGACCCATTCACTGTCAGAGATGGGATAGATGAATCCTGCATCAAGCAATTTCTGCAGTTCTTCCTTAACAATATCTTCAAGTGCTGGATTCATCCTCCTTTGAGGCTGCCTGACTAGTTTGTAATCTTCCTTGATGTATATATGATGAGTACATATTGAAGGGTTCACTCCCTTCATCTCCTTATAACTCCAGGCGAAGGCATCTAAATGTTTTCTTGGGAAGTTGCACAGATCCTTCTCGTGGGAAGTGGATAAGGATGGATTGATTTTCAATGTTCTTTCTAGGCCAAACTCTATATTCTTAACACAGAGAGAAGTGGAGCTGGCCGCACAAAGATCATGTGAGGGGTTTTTTTGGGTTTCTCTTAGTATTTCCTCTAATGGTGATACATTGGGAGGTGGATTCCGAATCAAATTTTCAATCTCATCCTCATATTGCGGTTTTCCCCCCATGGAGATTTCTAATGCATAAAGCACTGTAGAATAAACTTTGTCTTCATCCTCCTTGAAGCAAGGAGGTATATCATGTTCTAGCAAGGGTTGGGCAGGAGGATATAAGGTTAACAACTTGGAGATGTGTCCATTCTTTATGGTCATGTTGCCAGCTCAACAGCTAATGTACGCATGGACTGTAGCCAACCAGGCTCTTCCCAGAATGAGAGCATACCCAGTGAATCAATGGAGACCATCACATCTTCCACAATCCCCTCAGGCGTCATGATGGAGCAGTGTGCTAGCTGTAGCACGGTCGTGGTCTTCCTCAAGGAGCCTAAGAGGTTAAGTTTGAGCATTGTGTCCCTTTTCATCACATTAATGGTAGCTCCCAAACCAATCAAGGTATGTGAGACCATTTTTCCATTGATGTGGACATCAACTACTAGGCTTCCAGGGTCTAGATATTTTGGAAAAATTACCTGCCCCAACATCAGGTCAGACAGTTGTCTTATGACATTGAGGGTTGTGGCATCTCTCTTGCACCTTCCTAGATGCCTAAATCACTTCTCTTTGATCAACCTATTGTAGATAGGCACATCTTTTATGGCTTGGAGAAGTGGTATCTTTACACATAAATGTTTTAATTCTCCCGATGGATTTTCTTTAGGTTCACTTTCCTCTTTATCTTCCTCAACCTCCCTCGGTGGAGGCTGGCTATCTGGGAGAACGTTCCAAGATTGAAAGTTGATTTCTTGAATCTCCACTACAAAAGTTGGGCATGATGGTTCCCCACTATACACTTGTTGAGCCTGTCTGTCGTTTGGGTTCATATTTGGTTGGGTAGGAATTTGGGGTTGCCTCAGTGGAGCAGAAGGTAATGGTTGTGGCTAGGCAGGTGGTGGAGGCAGAAGAGTGGGAGGAGAGTTGTATTCGAGCTTCCACCCCTAATGAGATGCATTCCACTGAGGTTGCAACTGAGCATAGGGTTGAAATGAATGAGCAGCTAGTTAGGCATGATATTAAGATGTGAAGGACCAAGGAGGAGCTGTGGACTGGGAAGGATGAATGGGGGGGGGAAAGAAGGTATGGATGTGACTTGGTTGGGGTTGTAGTATTCCTAAGATGTCCCTTGCATCCATTGTTGGTATGGTCTAGGTCCATGCAGCCTCCTTTTGTTTATGTAGTAGATCTGTTCCGTGGCTCCTTCAGCCCCTTGGTATACAGATTTAAGATAAGGAAAGGAAGGGCACTTATCTGTAGAATGATTCTCTTCACATACTAAACAAACCTCTATATATTTCAATGGGTACACATTCCTAGGATTCCTCCTAGTGCATCTACAGCAAAAAATGGACAAAGCCCTCTCTGCTTCCTCTTGTTTTCTTTTGATATGTAAGGTATCCATTTGCATGCAAGAGTCTGCAAAATCTCAGTTTTAAAATCGTCCAACATGTTTCCATTTTCTCCTTTAATGGATGAGTTGGAGGAAGAGGTACTGATTATGGGTTGAGTCCCCCTACCTTTCTTTCTAGCCGCTCTAGAATGGTTTCTAAAAATAGTCTTTATGCCCTCATAGGATAGTTGGTGGATGTCTCCCCCGGCCAGTAGATGGAGGGTGTCTAAAAGGTCTTCCTGAATTCCCCTGAGAAGGACCAACTTCAGAGACTCAAGGTCCAGTGTACACCCGACCCTTTTGTAACTAAGCTGGAACCTCACTTCATAGTCTTCCAGGGACTCATCACTTCCTATAGTGATTCAGAAGATTTCTTCTTTAGTATCTTTTGACCTACAATAGTCTCGATACTTGTTATAAAGGCTTGCTACATCTGAGCCCAAGTTGTGATGATATTTCTAGGTAATCCCATGAACCAGTGCATTGCTACATCCTTGAGAGTAGAAGGGAAGAATTTCAACTTTTGATCATATTCTGCATCATCATAAGTTCGATAGATGACAACAAACTTGAACAAGAAGGTGTCAGGATCTTCTGTAGTTAGACCATGGAAATGAGGTAGGGTGGAAGGGATTATATTCTTCATTTTGGTGTCCCCATTGGTCTCTAGAATTGGAAATTTAGTCTCTATTCTCTCTCCATTCCCCCTAGAATTTCTGTTTTGAGCCAGTGGCTCCAAAGGAATGTTTTCTTTTTCTTCTTCCCCTATAGGTTCCTCAAATATGTCTGGCTGGTCACCTAAGGGTTCTTCTTGATCGCATCCACCAAAGAAGAGAGAAGGTTGGCCGTGTGAAGCAGTGGGAGTGTTGGGGAAAAATTTTCTTGAGTTATCTCTATTCCTACTAGGCATGAAAGGAAATCATTTTGGTTTGTTTTTTCTTTTCACCACACTGATAGTACCTGCAAAAACTGAAACTGTGATTTGAACAAAACAAATTGCAAATAGCTAAAATGAACTTGCTGAAATGAAATTTGCAGAATTGAAAAAGAAAGCAAGGAAATGTAGAACTTGAAAGAAAGGAAATGACTAGTCTACTTTTGCTGAAATAAACTATTAGCAATATGTTGCAATACGAAATAGAAGAAAGCAGTAATCACAGAATACTCTGACGCTTCCCTGGTAGCGGTGCCAAAAAGTGGTGAGCACCAGTATTACAGCACTAATGCTACAACGCATGGGCTACCTAATTTACTTTTATCAACCTGATAGTTTGTAACAAACTTGGAAGCATTGATGGTGTATGTACAACTACTAGTGCTCACTACAGGTTGTCACTTGGTGAGTCGGCGCAAGATCACTAGGAGCTCAAGCCAACTTCTATGCATTCCAGAAGAAGCTCTATATGTGATGGAAGGAAAGAAATATTTCTCTAGAGATGCTATTCTAACTGCAGAAAGGAGAAAGACTGAAATGTAAAGGAAACCTAGTGAACCCTAATTAACCACCTAATTCCACTTTTGCAGAAAACACTATGAAAACCATGAAAGGAATGAAATTACCTACTCAAGGGATTAAATAACATCTAACGATGTTGTTTCTAGAAGTAAATAACATCTAACAATGTTATTTCTAGAAGTAAATAAGCAAAAAACATATTTTTAGATTTTTATGTATTTTTTTGTGAATTTGACATGCATGTAATTTATTGTGTGTGAGTGTGGCAGCGAATAGGTGGCATTGAAGGGAGGTTTTGGGAATTTAGAAGATGTAGGATGGTGTGGGTAGGTCCTAGAAGGTCTCAGGTTTCCTTCTAGAGCCTTTCCCCACACTCAGCCTTTAAAAGAAAGCCTACAAGAAAATCTACAGGAGGACATAGGAAATCTACTGGACAAGGTTGAGAGCAGTTTTCATTGTTTTTAGGGCATGAGAGTGGGTGAAAATGGTGGGCAAAGGTTGGAATGAGGTGTTAGGGTGCCTAAGGTCTACCATGGATCACCAAGAGAGAGAAATATGATTGAGTTTGCTCGAGGAGAGAGGAAAAAGTTCTATGGAAAAATGTAGGAAACTAGGGTAGAATTGAGGTGAGATTTGGGAGACCTATAGGGCATGGATCAGATGAGGGATGTGATGGCTGATAGGTTGGATTAATTCTAGAAGAGAATTGCTACAAAGGAACTAACATTCAACCAAGAAGATCAAGCAAGCAATGAAATGAGTGCATCTAGAAAAACAAAGTTTTGCATCAAAATAATCTAAAACTATGATCTAGGGAAGCAAATGCCGAGAAATGTTGTAAGAGAGCAAAGCATGAAAGAATACTATTGTAAATTAGGAAGTGAGCATGGCGAAGAAGATGTAAAGCATAGAAAAGCTAGACTATTTAACTACTAAAAAGCTGCA
This sequence comes from Pinus taeda, assembly GCA_000404065.3. Classification (NCBI taxonomy): domain Eukaryota; kingdom Viridiplantae; phylum Streptophyta; class Pinopsida; order Pinales; family Pinaceae; genus Pinus; species Pinus taeda. Next base: position 41,020 of record APFE030834819.1, read on the forward strand.
AACACTTGAAGTCCTATGAGTGAGGAAAATCTTTGTTTTTGGGGCAACAAGAGAGTCTTTGCCTCAAATCATAGTCCCAAAGGGAGGAAGAGAGGCCAAGGAATTGTTTCTATCCTTTTGAATCTTCTCTGATGATTGCGTAACCTGCTACAGAAAGAAGAAATGAAAGAAAACTACTAAATCATCAAAAGCAACCTATTCTTAACCGTGAAAGAAATAGATCTAACAACAAATTAATCTACAAACTGAAGTAAGCATACAAATACAAGTAAAGAAAAGCTTGGTTGCTTGGATTGGGCCCTAACCCAAGAGCTTCAGCCCTTTGAGGTAACTGAGTGCTAGCTCAAAAAGGATTCCATCTTTATTTTCGAAATAATAGCACAATTACATGAAATTGTCACAAAATAATAAGCTCGAAATTTGAGCAGAGTTTACGTAAGAAAAAACCTGACCATAGTGAGGCCCTAGGCCTCTCTAGTTATGTAATTGAAGCTAACAATACCTTCCTTAAAATCAAGGAGGCTTGGCTCCCAAAAATTGAGATAATCATCAGTCATCCTCCACTTGCTCGGTTGCCTTCTAGGGCATGATTTGGCTGCTTGTACTCCGAGCTAAATGAAGGGGAATTCGAATTGAGGAGTAATAAATGAGGGGGATTCCCTCCTATAAGTCCTCTCCTCTATCCACTTTGAGTTATTGTTGCCATTTTTCCACTCGATCCTTGAATTTTACCTCGAAATCCATCAATAATATGCATTTAATACATGTTAGACCACATGGCACAATAACTAATTCAACTCACTCTATAAGAATAAATAGAATAAAAAAATAATACAATAAGCTAAGAGAATGGTTGGTTTGACTAGGTTAGGAGGTAAAATGAGCCACTATAATTACCCATTTATGAGGCTCATTAGTAGGAATCCCATAACTCATTTTGGTTCTTTACATTTGAAACATAGTGTATTTTAGGTTGCTTTCAAATCTTGCACCATCAAGTGATGAAATCAACAATGAGAAGAAACCCATGAAGGGGAAAGGCTTAGATAATGTCTTATCATGGGCCACACTGTTTTCTACTCACACTTAATAGTGGTTATGGGTCCAAAGTTAACAACCATAAGATGATATTCCCTCATTCCCATTGAACGTGGGTATCTTAATGGCGAAATATTAGGGAATCTTTACCTATAGGTAGTGAGTATGGGAGAGCTTACAACTAGAGGCGATTTCGATCAGGCTACTAAAATCATTGCAAGAACTTTTGGGTTGTACCCCCAACACCCTTAGATGTAACCCTCTTTCATATCTTGGTTGGTTTTTGGCTACTAGAAGTGTTACTAGTACTTTTTGGATGTGGCCCTAGTATCCTATTACAAAATCTTCACAAGGCCTAGTTATTGATTGAGTTGAAGGATGCTAGGCATTTTAGTATTTTTTCTCATATGAAAAATCTCACAAACATTTTTGTTGGTTGTTTCACACATGAAAGAAATTTAAAGGGAAAATTAACCATTTATTTTTTTCTTTTTTTTTTTATATCTAATTCATTTGGTTTAAAACAAATCCCCCTCACAATAGCTTTCGACACACTTTACAGGGAACTATAGGGGACCAAAGGTTTACCCATAACTCTAGATGTGTTTACGGCCTTCCCCCATTAGTAGGAGGAGTGTCTGGTCTCTTATTGCTTCTTCGTAGGACATAACATCCATCTACCTTATCTAGAACATCCATTCTTGGTGTAACTTTGTTACAATCTAGTTCCTCTTAGGGTTCCCTTATAACCACCCCTTAGCAGAACACCAACACTACCCCATAGGTTACTCTTACCAACACTAGCATGTAGGGGAGTCATTTTAACACCTCTTTTCTAGGTCATCCCATAATGGAAAATACCAATAGAATACCATTTGTAGATTCACTTAATCTCCCATATATTACAAACCTTACAAATTATCACATTGCTCATAATCAATGATTGCCCCCATTGCTTGCCAAGTTACCATCAAAGATCCATATATTTGAAGGAAAATAGGGGGAATATCCTGCTAACCATATCATGACATTTCATCTATGTATTCCTCCAATAGAATTATTGACAACTCATTTTAACTGAGATTGTTTCAATGCACCTTCATTGGTCCCACTCCAAAATAATATATTAGTGAGTCCATAAGTTCCCATTAAAACTTTGACTATTTAGCAAGATGTTTCCACAGCTTCTTTTAGCTCCCAGTTTCTCATGACATAAGGCTAGAATTGCTAACCCTATTTTGGTATACTACCTTCACCCACATTTCAAACCATGTTCATGAATGGCAAAAGAATCGTAGCCTTTGTAAAGTGGGCATAACTGAACCTCTCCATTTTGATATCTTATTGAAATATTTTTCCCTATAATTTCAAAATATATGGCCACATCCATGCCACAAACAGAAGAAGATGCCATAAGAAAATCCCAATATTTTGAGCTTATATACACACAATTAGGGTACCTATGCTCTGTTATCCCATATACTCCTCACTTGCCATCATTTAGTCATGATAAATCGGGAGCATTAAATATTTTTGATGGGTTAATCGAGATCATCACTCATAATCAACTGGGAAATTTTCCCTCATACCCTTAAAATATGTATGGTACACAACCACATTTCAAACCGTTCACCGAAATGTCTGTAGCACTAGCAACCTCAAACAATAGATGTTATTCTAACCAATATACACCTCCTCAAAGCCATACCATTTAGGGGAATCAATACCCAACACATGATTCAAAAGGAATACCTACCTCCTAACATATGTACATAAACCCTAGTCAAGTGAACTACTATTTTCCTTTCCCAACATCACCAAATCCCTTATCTCTAGATGAGATCGATGTAACTCTCAAATCTCTCTACTCTTCCAAACTGCTCTTGAACTTTCTCCTAATTACAATAATTCTCATTTTGTTTTAAAACTATAGGAAAAATACATTAAATAATTAAATCCTAAATTAGGGAACTAACTCCTTTAGTAAACATGATACCCTACGTTATATGATCCTGCATTAGTAAATAATAGACATAATATATAAAATCACTGATTGGTTTGTTGAGTTTTCATTTTATCTATTAGATATTCTTTGTGTTTTCATTTTAACTATATTATCTTATTCGCATTAAACGAACAAGATTTAAAATAGTAAAACAATGATTAGTTTATTTTTATGAAATAAATAAAATGTAGAACAATAAAACAATGATTGGATTTTTACATAGTATTTAATGTTTAATACGTAAAAAAAGAATATCATTGAAAGTATTTTCACTTTGATAGGCATTGTTTTTGTCAGATTGGGGTGGGAAAACACTACTCACCCTAACTAATTAAAATATTTCATTTTCGTCCTTTAGGAAAATACAAATATGACACATGGCATAGGCTGAATTGAGGTCACTTTGTGTACATTCCTCCCATTTATTCATGGGTTCTGTTTGATGCCTTTGTAGCATCGTCACCTCCTCCTCACCCCTCTCCCCCCACAAACTCCCAACTCCTGCTTACATAAAATCTTCTCTCTTCCCTTTGAAGACCTCAACCCGGAGCCATTCCACAATGTCAGAGTAACAATAGGAGGAAGGGTAATTTTGGTTGGTCATCGTCTTCCGGATTGTTGGAGTTTCTTGCTACAATTCTTGAGAGCTCTGTGTAGTCTAACCTTTGACATCCAAGGATTTTCTTCCACATTTAAAAGGAAATGTGCCTGCGCATTTTTTTGTAAGATTCACTAAGATTTTGTGTGATTCATCTTCTGCCTTGTGAGGGTATTACTTTTTGTTCTAAGGTCATTTACACAAAAAATTATAAGTCTTGTCACTTTTCTTGCAAGTATTGTAAATTTTCCTTGAATGGTTTTCCCATTGCAACTTTAATCTTTCTCTAGATTGCAAAGAAAGAAAAGTTATCTTTTCATTCGTTCAAAATATGGCCATCGTGACTTGTAGTACGGTAATTTTTCAAAACCTTAGTACAATTAACCCTTTATAACAATTATTAACTTGGACGAAAATTTCACCAAGAACACGGCTCATCACCAAGCACATTTTCTTCCACAGCAATTTCGTTATCCAAGCTAGACTTTGAGAGATTTCACCTCACCAAGCCTGGTCTTCCATCTTCCAACTCAATAGTACAATTCTGATCACTATAAGCCATGGCTATAGATTTAGCTAAAGAAAAGAATTGTGCTCTTTACTTGTTTTACCTACTTGTCGGAAAAAGTTCATTTAGTGATCACCTCATCACCAAGTTCATTTGCTTGCATGACAATTTCATTATCCAGGCCAAAGTTGGAGACATTTCGCTTCACTTCCAACTGAACAATAGTGTTCTGATCACCTTTTTTTATATTTAACACTTGCCATTTCCCTTAGGGATTCTAATTATGGGTTAATGGTTGGATTTCACCTGTAAGTATGGTGTCCTCCTTACTCGTTTCCAGGTATTTAAATTTCTAAAAGAAAATTCCTTATGGCATAGTTTCCATTCCTCATTTTAGTTCTTATGGGGGTTTATTCAGAAACTAATCCTATATTGTTTTCTTGGTGTAGGTATGCCTCCACGAGGGTTTGGATACATGCATACTAATATTATGTAGAAAAACCAAACTACTCAAAATTTCTTGCTCTGTCTTAGCTCTCTCTTAGCCATAGGTGTTCATACCATATTTTAAACTCTTGACAGGGCCTACTTCAAGTTATTTAAAGAATTAGTTAAGCTTCATGGATTCGAACCCCAACTTCACCCAGGCATGCCCATTTTCATTTTAAATGTTGTAATAATTCTATCTATTTTTTAGATTAAGGATCCATAGCCCACAGTGTGGCCCATAACAGCATAATCGCTTAAACCCTTGGAGAAGATGACCTTGCACAGGAACTTATGGATGATGATGGCCTTTAGGAGTATGATGAGTGGACCATTGACTTGAGAAAATTCAACACGAGTCTTCCTTTTGCATACAGAACATCTAGTAAAATTTATCAAGGTATGTACACTTATGAGTATGTTGCAGTGAAGATACTTGAGAGACCAGAGGATAATACAGAGAATGTCCAAATCTTGGAGCATCGACTCACACAGAAAGTCTAGGATGTTGGCCACTCTAAGGCATGAAAATGTAATGAGATTCATAGGAGGTTGTAAGACACCTATGGTTTGGTGTATTGGAGTATGCCAAGGGGGGTTGTATGAGGTAGTCTCTAGCAGAGAGATAGATTCGCCTTTAAAATTAGAAGGAGACATAACCTCCCAATACCTTTAAAATTAGTAGTTAAGGAGACATTTGATGTGTCAAGGGGCATGGAGTATCTCCAAAATATTGGGTTTATTCATAGGGATCTGAAGTCTAGTAATCTACCCTTAGTTACAGAGAAGTCTAACAAGATTTCAGATTTTGGGGTTGCTAGAATTGAAGTCTTCACAAAGAGCATGACTCCTGAAACTAGAATGTAACGTTGGGAGGGTTTATATTCTTTTTAGTGGTTTTTAAAAATAATTTTGAGGTGTTTGGGTTGTAGTTCAAAGTAGGTTGCCTGTATCATTTACACATTGAATGGAAAATTCATTGAGTTTCATATTACTCTCAAATTTATGCCAGTTAAGGCAATATGATTCAATAATACTACTATATTATATTGATGCACTTGTTCGTTTGATGGAATGGTCAGTTTGATGGTACAAAGTAGTACGCATAACCTTTTATCATAGGTTTTGAATGGTTATATTGAAATGATAAAGTGGCATATGATCGTTTTGCAAGTTAGAAATATTACAAATAATAATGTGTAAATTATTGCCGCCAACATTCCCCACTCCTGTTGCCCTCTCTTACACCTTTGGGTGCAATTGCTAGTTTAAATTGTCTTAACTCTTTTAAAATTTTAACCTTATTTTTTTATTGGTAATTGAATGTGATTTTCAAATTATTGTTGACTGTTAAATTGTGCATAATAAATTAATTCACAAATTTGAATAGTTATGGGTGGTCATATCCAAACTGTTACTTAGTAGTGGTGTGTGGTTCATAAAAAGTAAGATTTTAAAGAAATTATAATTAGATTGTAAAAGAATTAAATTCATGTATTTGAATAGTCAGTCATTCGAAGTCATATCCAAATATCCAAACTGTTACTCAGCAGTGGTGTGTACTCGAAAGAATGTAAGATTTTAAAGAAATTAAGATTGGATTGTAAAAGCATTAAATTCTTGGTGGCAATGGTATTGGCCACCCATAATTTTCAATATCTTTGTATTTATAATAATTGAATGATATACATAAGACTTTGTATTTAATATACTATTTTTGATTGTATTTTGTTATTAATAGTTGAAGTGATATATTTATGAATGGTTAATATGAGTAATTGAATTTTAATAAAAAAATCAAAATTACTTTTAAATCCAACCATTGTCAATCATAGCCAACCATGGTAAACCATGTTTGAATGTCGCATTGTGGCAAGGATTTCCCCACCATCAATATAAACCATGTTTATTTTAGTGTTTGTAGCATTTATATTTGGGTTTACCAGTGTTGCGTTTATAATATTAATCCCACGGGCTTAATATTATTCCCCTGGTTTCATAATCCCTTGGGGTTTTAATATTAATTCCTTAGTTTTATTATTTCTTTAGGCTGATAATATCAATGCCTTTGGTTTATTATTCCCTTAGGTTTATAATATCGATCACGGTCAACCATTGTCAATCATATCCAACCATGGTCAACCATGGTTCAATGTAACATTGTGACAAGGATTGTCTCACCATGAAAATAGATCTTGCTTATTTTAGTCTTTGTAAAATTTATATTCGGGTTTACGAATGTTGGGTTTATAATACCACTCCCTTGTGTGTAAAATTATTCCCTTGGGTTCATAATCCCTTGGGGTTTTAGCATCAAACCCTTGGGTTTATTCTTCATTTGGGTTTATAATATCAATCCCTTGGGTTTATTATTCCCTTAGGTTTATAATATCAATCATGGTCAACCATGGTTGAATGTTGCATTGTGATAAGGATTGTCTCACCATGAAAATAAATCATGTTTATTTTAGTCTTTGTAATATTTATGTTTGGGTTTATGAATGTTGGCTTTATAATATTAGTCCCTTAGGTTTAATATTACTCCCTTGGTTTCATAATCCCTTGGGATTTTAGTATTAATCCCTCGGTTTTATTATTCATTTGGGTTTATACTATCAATCCCTTTGGTTTATTATTCCCTTAGGTTTATAATATCAATCATGGTCAACCATTGTCAATCATAGCCAACGATGGTCAACCATCTTTGAATGTCGCATTGTGACAAGGATTGTCTCAACATCAAAATAAACCATGTTTTTTTTTGGTTCAAGTAGGAGTGGAACCTTCAATAAAACGAAAAAGGGGATTACATATGGTACACATATTTACTAGTGTAAAAACCAGCTCAAGACATACCTATTGTTGGTTAACAGACAACGGGGTCAACAAAACCCAAAATCATACATTGCATCACGAAGTTACAAGAACTCAAAAGAAAATGCACACATGATTCCCAACTAGTGATAGGTGAATTCCTTTTTCCACCTTTGAGTTAATGCCCAAGCCTAAACGCTCAATCACCACCATCAAACTTACCTTCCATTCAACGATCGATACTTCCTCCTATCAACAAAGCAACTCGGTGATCTAGCATCATCGATGAAAACCCATTTGATATGACAGTCTACAATGACATCACCTTGAACCACTTACATGACAATTAACATACTTACAGAGCCAATAAAGATTAAGCCACTTTAATCTATAATTTTTTGGGTCCATCCTTGTGGTTAACGTTCGCTCCCTTTCTGACCAAATATCTATTGGATGACTAAGGCCATTAAATCCCGGTCTATAGCTGTTCATCTAGCATATAGGTTAACCATCTCTCGACCCCTGTAGTTGAATAAGATGTAAGCATTAACTGCGGGATCGATGGTTAGGATTTACTGTGGCATTTCAACCAAGCACCAAGACTTCCTTGCTCTCCTACTCCCGCTAGTCTACTAAGCACCGTCGATCCACCTTGTCGATCCGAAGATATAGATCGAATGTCATCATTCAACATCTGCCAGTAATTAGATTGAAACTCTGCTATTCATTTCTAAGCTCCACCTAATGCAACTTAATCCTGGCCGCCCATCCTGAACACATCTCATCCATTGATCATCTAGATCCAATATTTACTATGCATCCACATGACTATCTCACTCATCTCTTCATTTGAGTTTTTACAATTAGGAGTGACTGTGGCTCAAGGGCCTCCACTTTGTCCTCCTTTCGCTAGTCTTCCTCTTTCTCACTGCTACTGGCATGAAAGTGCTCTGTATCTTTGGCAACCTAACATTGAAAAGATTCACGCAGTTTTCTAGTGGGTATAGACTCCAAATCGTGCTGAGTATAGCTTTCCTTACATATCACTCCATTCTCCAGATGATCAGCTAACATATTGGATTTTCTTGTCACATGGACGAAGCTGGTGGTTCTCAAGGTTCACAAGTGGGAATGAATACGCTGAAATACTAGTGATAGCCTCCAATGTTTCAACACATTTCCAGGTGTCGTTCCATTACAAATTTTCTTGGCCACATTAATGACCAATTTAGAGTGAGCTTCAATGATGGCATTGTGTAAATTTGACTCCACCAGGATTTCCAGGCATTGATTTAAGGCCATGAGTTCCACCATTCTACTAGTGGCATTCCCCAAATGACCATGAAATATATCCTTTATGCACCCCTGCTCATCTTTGATGACACCACCAAATCTACAGATCCTTGGGCTACCCTTAGAAGCTTCGACTATATCTATTTTAAAAAACACATGAGGAGGAGGCTTCCAGATATCTTTACCAACAGTTGTTTTGCTCACACCCTTGTCAATTCCTTGGGGAACTAGAGAATGGAGTCCCAACTGCAACAATATGCTAGCATCCTGGACCGATGGAGAGTCCTCACAAATTTTCCAAATTAAGGCTCCTACTGTATCTTTGAGTTGTCATAAAATTTGGACAATGATGTTCTGGGTCGAGTCTGTTTTGTTATTGAAAACCTTGCCATTCCGTTCCTTCCAGACATCCCATATAATAAAGCCTAGAACCGAATTCCATACCTTGTTAATAATTTCATTACTTGAGAAGTCTTTCCTCCAATTCTTTAAAGTGTTGGTGATGCTGAGTTTGTCCCTCTCAGTTTTCCTAAAGGCTAAGACTGCCCAATCCCACAAGGTTGAGGTGAAGAGGTAGAGGTTTAGTAAATGTTCCATCATCTCCTCCTATATGCCACATAGATGGCTTTGGGATTGCCAACAAAACCCTATTTCAGAAGATTCTCCAATGTGAGAATTTTTTTTTGGTGAACTAGCCACATAAACAACTTGATTTTCATCCATTGTGGGTTCTACCATAGGTCATTCCACGCCTGATCAGGGATTGGATGATCAAAACCTAGAGCCTTGTGTTTATCTTCTCTGAGGTTAAAGGTTCCTTTGGTGTTTTTACCCCATCTCAGTTGGTCAGACGAGGATGACACCAACACCTTCCTCTATTCTAGGTCACGATCTAGGGAATCTGCCTAGGCCTTCAAAGGACTCGTTTCACTATAACCAAGATCCTTCCACATTCTCCACTAACCATTGTCCGTTACTTTATCCCAGAAGTCACTTACCATAAGTAAACCTTTGTTTTCACAGTCATTTATGAGAGGGGTTAGTTCTTCTCTAAACAAATTTGGTTCCTACTACCAATTATCCTCCCAAAACCGTGCAAGGTTACTAGCTCGGATCTCCCAGAAACTATGATGTTGGACAATGGCTCTATTCTACCAAGCAAGGTTCCAAATGTGTGAGCCCTTGATGAGCCTAGAAATATGAATATGATCCCTCTCCTACCAATTATATGCATATTTATGTTTCCAAAGCTTGGCCCAAGGGGTTACCAATTTCTTGATTCACCTCCATCAAATTTTTTCTCCTGAAACTCTGCTTAGGATTTTAGGGTTAGTAAGCCCCAAGCCACCATGGGCCTTAGGCTTGCAGAGCTTGTATGAAGCTACCAAAGCCCACTTCTTTTTCTCTTCCCCTTTTCCCAAAAGAAAATATCATTAAATACTCTTGATTTGTTGCATAACTCGTTTAGGAGCAGGAAGAGCTGAAAACATGAAAATGGGAATAGCTTGCAGGATAGCCTTTGTAAGCACAAGATGCCCCGCCAAATTCAAGGACCTGCAAGTCCATTTCCTAACATTGTCCTGCAGTTTATTAGTTACTGGCTCCCACACTCCCTTGCTTAGGGTTTTGTCCATAAGAGGCATTCCAAGGTACTTGGAAGGTAATTGATACCTTTGAAACTCAAGAATTCTAGTGAGGTTCCTCTGAATAGCAATGTCAGTGTTAAAAAAGAAAACCTTTATTTTTCAAGGTTTATCATCGTACCAGTGGACAAAGAAAAGTCGTTCAAGATCTGTTTGAAAGCTTTGGCTCCCTTGACTATGGGAATGCCCTACAACATTGTGTCATCCACAAATTGTTGATGAGTAGAAGCATCACTCTCTAGAGTAAGTTTTAGACCCTAGATCCTTCCTTCATATTTCTCCATTTTTATCGCTCTACCTAGTGCTTCCATCATGAGAATAAAGAGGAAGGGGGAGAGCGGATCCCCTTGTCTGAGACCCCTGGAAGGCTTAAAGGTTTTAGAGGGAGATCTGTTAAGTAGAATGGAGAAGCTAGCCATGGATACAAGGGCCATAACCCATCTTATCTAGTTGTGGTTGAAGCCATAAGCTGTTAGCACTTCCCTAATGTAAGACGAGCTTAGCTCATCATATGCTTTCGCTAGGTCAACTTGCATGATCATACCAGCTTGCTTATTATTCTTAAGAGAGTGTACCACCTCATGAGCTTGTATAATGTTGTTGAGAATCTGTCTCCCTTCCACATATCCATTTTTCTCCTCTAAGATGAGAGTAGGAAGAACGGGCTTGAGTCTAATAGCGATCACTTTGGAAATAATTTTGTACACCACATTACATAAGGCTATGGGTCTAAATCTGTTCGAAGTCATAACTTTTCCCTGCTTCGGAATAAAAGCTATGAAAGAGGCATTAAGAGCCTTCAGGACTGTTTTGGATCTTCTGGATTCCTCCACAACATATAGGATATCTTGTTTGATTGTTTTCTAGCAAGCTTTGAAGAAGTCCACTTTGAAGCCATCAGGGCCAGGAGCTTTCCCATTTTGCATCTCATTGATAACTTCAGTGACTTCCTCTTTAGACACTAACCTGTAAAGATTGTGGTTGTCTTCCCTGGTTATAAGCTTAGGAATGAACTTTGGGAAGTTGTTAATGAACTAAGATTTGTCAACGAGAGGCTTCTTTGCGATGTTAAGGAAGTGTTGAGCTACAACAAATTCCATTTCTTTGTGGGAGACGATCTCTTTCCATTGATAATCTTTAAGTTTTGAAATTCTATTATGTGATCTATGATACAAGGTTCATCTATGAAAAAACTTTGTGTTTCTTTCTCCTTCTCTAATCCATTCCACCCTCAATTTTTGTCTCTGGAAAATCTCCTCCTACATGCACTGATCTTCCCATTCGTTCTGAACAGAGTCAACTTGAATTTTCCATTCCTTGGAAAAACATTCTGTGATGATGATCTGATTAATCCCCTGGAGTTTCTTCTCAACTTCGTTTTTGGCTTGAAAAATATTACCAAACTCTTTTGCGTTCCAATCTTTAAGCCTAGATTTGATGTGTTTAAGTATCTATTGTAACATGAACATTTTAGTGCCTTAAATGGGCATATATTCCTTCCACCATTTCTCAATATTGTTGGTGAAGTCAAGGTGAGAGAGATAGAGATTTTCAAATCTAAAAGGTTTGTTCCTCGATGTACCCATAAAAGTAGCTTCAAGCTGGACAGGTCAGTGGTCTGAGCCTCTGAAGTGAAGGATTATAGCTGACGCATCAAGGCTCGTTAGAAGAAGGTCCTCTAAGATTATGAATCTATCTAGTTTAGAGGTGACTTGAGAAACCCCTCCCCTCTTATTTTACAAGTAGAAGTGCCATTCACTATTTCAGTGTCCACTAGTCCCATGTTATTCATGAAGTCCTTGAAGGCGATGGAGTCCCTACCTAGTTTTCTGGTACCACCTTTTTTCTCTATAAGAGACCTAATCATATTGAAATACCCTACTAGAATATAGGGCACATCAGGATATCTCTCTTTCAGCTCCTCAAGTGAGGTGAGAAGCTTAGGTTATTCTTCTAGTTTTTTAGAACCATATATGTTATTAGGCATATAGATCTCCTTATTACAAAAGTTTGAATCACGAGTGATAGATAGTTCCTAGAAGCTTCAACATCCAGGATTCCATGTTTTTTAGGATCCCATAACATAAGAATCCCACCTGCCAAGTTGTCAAATTTAACCTATAGATACTCATACTTGATTAACCATTTGTTGTGTATCTCTCTGATCTTGTCCATTGAACATTTTGTTTCTTGACTAAAAACTGTAACAGGTTTTTCTTCTTTTATTCTACTGCTAATATTTCCTTGTTTCCTTTTACGTCCTAGACCCCTAATGATTTAGGTTGTAAGCTTCATTAAGAAAGGTTTGTAAAGGAGTAACTAGTGAGATCCCTCATCTTACCTGAGTTGATCATAAGTTTACCACATTCTATCAGCAGCTCATTCTATTTTTTTCTTCCTATTTTCCTACCCAGGTTCTTGGAAGAATACATCAGTGTATCCTACATCGTCTTCACCCCTCTTTTCTCATGGATATCACTATTTATTTTGATTCCAAAACCCTTCGTTTGTGATCTCCATAGGAGGAGCTGTTGAACTGTATCTAACTCCTCTTCTGGCAAAGGGTCTACACCTTTAGTGATTCCCTAGTTCATAAACATTTATAGATGTAAATTATCCCTCTCTAGAATCTCCTGCAGTTCATGGTATTCCACTCCAGCCTCACTTGGGGTCATGTCATGGTCCCTACTTAGCTCCATCATGATCGGCGTATCATCCTTTAATTTGTTTTTCTTTTCTATATCCTCCATAGTGGCATCCCTTTCCTTCTTGGTGGGATTATTCTTCGATTCCTAGTTTGTCTAGTTGTTTCCAACTTCTTCTTCTAATATCTTGAAACTATTGTGGCTTGGTTGTTGGTCTTCATTAATTTTCGTTTGGTACCTCTTGCCTCGTCTCCCTTTACTTCCCACCTTAGTAAAACCCTGGGGATATTTTCCTGTAGTGTCTTTCGTCTTTCTCTCCAGCTCGTTCAATGGGCAGTCCCTGTATAGGTTCCCATGTTCATGGCACTTATGACACCTAAATGGGACATGTTCATAGTCCACCGCATGCAACCATTCCTCGTCATCCACCTTGAAAATGATTTCTTCCAAAAGTGCCCCAGATAAGTCCATTTCCACACATATCTGGGTGAAGGAGGTATATTTTCCTCTTAGAGTAGCATTAGTGATCTTTATAAAATTCCCTAGCTTGTTTTCAATAGCCTCTAGACACTCCAACAACCAATTATATAAAGGAAGGGAGTAGAGTCTTATCTGTAACAGTACCGATGTGAAATTTTCTCGTTCCGAGACAAAGTTCATCACCCATGGCCGCATGTAAAGGCCCGCAGAAGTGTAAAATTAGGGTCCTCCCTCGAACACTCTATCTTTATCCTCTAAGCTTATGAAAACCACTATGAAGAAACCCTTGGATCCAAGGTGAAAGTTGATTTCCCCTTTTGGTTTCCAGTGTTTCCTTATCCATGCTTGCAGGGCCTACTTCGTCACCGAAATCCCCATAAATTTGCAGATACCCGCATATTCCACCATGTGATATCTATGCACCTATACCGTTGGATCATTTAAAACGACCCGAGGAATAGTGGTCAACATTGGTTTACAGACCCCTGTTTTACTCATAGGAGCAACTTTCTGACGAGTAGCCTTTGTCCACTACTCCTTACTAGCTTCCTCATGATTCTCCTCCTATTCATGACGTCTAATATTTTCCTCTTTTTCTGTATTTGTAGCCTATGATGCCACCTCCATTAGTTTCCTGAAGCTATGCAACTAGTTCCCTTGCTCTTGTCCACAACAACTTCTCTATAGGAGGGAGTTGAACTCCCTCCTCCGTGCCCCTCCATGGTGACCAATGAGAAAACCGTATCAGAAAACCCTAGTTCAGGTTCTTCCCTGCTGCTACCCCCGAATCTTGTCCAAGGCTACCCGAGTTCGAGTTGGGTTTTGACTATGAAAATTCAAAATAAACCATGTTTATTTTAGTGTCTCTAGTATTTATATTTGGGTTTACCAATGTTGGGTTTATAATATTAGTCTCATGGATTTAATTTTATTCCATTTGGTTCATCATCCCTTCGGGTTTTAGTATTAATCCCTTAGTTTTATTATTCCTTTGGGTTTATAATATCAATCCCTTGGATTTATTATTCCTTTAGATTTATAATGTTGATCATGGTCAACCATGAACATATACCATGTTTATTTTAGTCTTTATAATATTTATTTTGGGTTTACAAATATTGGGTTTATAATATTAGTCCATTGGGTTGAATATTATTCGCTTGGGTTCATAGTCCCTTGGGATTTTAGTATTAATCACTCGGATTTATTATTCATTTGGGTTTATAATATCGATCTCTTGGGTTTATTATTCCCTTAGATTTTTAATATCAATCATGGTCAACCATGGCTGAATGTCACATTATGACAAGGATTGTCTCACCATGAAAATGAATCATGTTTATTTTAGTCCTTGTAATATTTATATTTGGGTTTACGAATGTTGGGTTTATAATAATAGTCCCTTCAGTTTAATATTATTCCCTTGGGTTCATAATCCCTTCGGGTTTTAGTATTAATCGCTTGGGTTTCTTATTCATTTGGGTTTACAATATCAATCCATTTGGTTTATTATTCCTTTGGGTTTATAGTATCAATCCCTTAGGTTTATAATATCGATCATGATCAATCATTGAAAATCATAGCGAGTCATGGTTAGCCATAGTTGAATGTCACATTGTGACAAGGATTGTCTAACCATGAAAATAAACAATGTTTATCTTCGTCTTTCTAATATTTATATTACGGTGTACCAATGTTGGGTTTTTAATATTATTCCCCTGGGTTTAATATTATTTCCTTGCGTTCATAATCCCTTTGGGGTTTTAGTATTAATCCTTTGCGTTTATTGTTAACGTGGGTTTATAATGTCAATCATGGTCAGCTTTATTAATCTCTTGTGTTTGTAATATCAATCCCTTGTGCTTCTTGATCCCTTAGGTTTTTAATATTTATCCCTTGGGTTCACTAATTCCTTGGGTTTATAATATTAAATGGTTAGGCTTATTAGTTCCTTGGGTTTATAATACGGAGTTGTCTATAATGCAACTTTTTGGAGATTCTGGTGACGGAATTCGGCAGAAGAAATTGAGTTTAAATCTTGATTTGTTGCAGTTAAAATGTTTTTTTAACTGCATATTTGGATTCAGCACCTTGAAAAACCCCTGGGACGCTTTGATTATGCAGAAACTAGCTATCAAACTTGGGATTCCAATAAAATGCTGCTGGATTTTGACCGGAAAAACCCACCGGAAAGGCTTTCAAAAAGTTGCTTTATAGACAACTGCTTATAATACTAGTCCCTTTTGCTTAATATTATTCCCTCGAGTTGATAATCCCAAGGTAATAAATAATATAATATTATTATTATAATAATAATCTAATAAATATAATTCCTATTTATTATATAATAATATATTTTAATTATTATTAATCATAATATGAAAAGAATAATAAACCATCATGATTAAATATTAAAAATCCCCCAAGGATTATGAACCCGGGAAATATATTTAAAACAAAAGGACTAATAATTAAAAATACCCCGATGTATACAACCCCTAAGATAAATATTAAAAAATACTAAAAAATAAGCCATGGTGAATAATAAACCATAAATAATAATAATAATTAATTATTATTAAATTATGATTTTATAGTATTATAATAATCATCAATAAATAAATATATAAGATATCCGTTGTTATTATTTTATATAGTTTAACTAAAAATCATAAAATAGGTTTGGTCATTAAAAACATTACCCATAATAAATTTGTTTTTAATCAAACCATTCCTAAGTATTATTGATGAATTGGTTGTTTATTGAGCTAATATATTATTAAATAATAATCCATTTCAATTAATGTGATAATATTAATTTATTATAATGATAATTTAATATTATTATGAGTTTATATTATTATTACAATATTAATATAATAATCATATAATAATATATACAAATAATATGGTTGTTATTATGTATATAGTTATTAATAATGAGGAATAGTTGGTGTTAAAAAAATACCCATAATAATTAATAATGTGGTTGATATAAGTCTATCAGCGTATATCAACCACACTGGAAAATGTGATTGTATATATTTTTCATATACGCCTAGCTTATATCAATTGGTAAATGTGGTTGTGCTAGTGTTATTAATAGTTAAAGTGATATATTTATGAATCGTTAATATGAGTAATTGAATTTTAATAAAAAAACAAAAAATTATTTTTAAATCCAATTAATTATTAAATATGGTTTATTATATGTGAAAATAAATAATTTAATAATTTTCAATATAATGATGAATAATATAAATAAAATTAAAAATAAAAACTTAAATTTATTTTAATGATTTCAAAAAAATTATTATTATTATTTCATTAAATTTAATTGATCTATTAAATTTGAAAATAATTTAATTAATAAATTTACAATTTTAATAAATTCAATTAATAAAAAATTATATATCAATTTTCATATAATAATTGATTTTAATATAAACAAATATCAATAAATGCATAAAATATTATGAAAACAAATAGTTTTAATTAATTTGTTATGAATTTAATATTAATCATATTATTTTATATATAAAATAGAATTGGTGACAAATAAAATAGAATAAAAGATAAATATTCAAATATAAATCAATTAGATTTTATTTTAAGTAATTAAATTTTACAACAAATTTAATTTTCTAAACTTAATTCTTCAAAACCTGTAAATTTAAATACACAGAACCACTCACATAACTCTGGGTAACAATAACATGAGTGGATAAAATGAATGAAAAAATCGTAAATACTATAAAGATTTTCTAATCTTCCCTATTTCTTTTTCTCCAGACATAATTATGACTACACATTGCATGAAAATGTGTTGTAAGTTCTCATGAAATGAAGGATAGTACATCAAAATTATTAAGAGACTAAGACTATGCAATTGGTATATTTACTTTATAATTATGGCTTGGATCGAGGCTACGTTATTCATGGGGAGGATACATTACTTGGTTAGTAAAAGCAACAAATCATAACCAGTTGGTGCAACAAGAACAGGGTATAGGAAGAGGAATTTGGGATTGGAATTTGGGGATAGGAAGAGAAAGGATACCCAAGGTGTCAGTTCCTTTTGATGAACAAGACCCCCTCGAACCCCTGTTTATTTGTGGTGTATATAATTCATGAAAATAATATAAGGCACACCCAACCTTCTCCCAATTTTTATTTTCTTTTCATACAAGAGGCCACAACAGTACATAGTCAATAGTTCAGCAGAATAATGCTCAATGTTTCTCTACACGAAGAGAAATTTTTGATGCTCACATATTTTGTGAACATATTTACAACATCCTCCAAAGTGTCCACAATTCGGATAGACACCTTCATGTCTTTGATCATATCCCTCACAAAAGTTATATTGAACACCAATATGATTTATCTTCAAATGATAAGAAGGGTTCTTCACCAAAAAAATTGCACTTTAGATGTCACAATCTATCTTTATAGATTGTTTTACTAACCTCTTACTTAAGCATAATATTTGTAACCAAACAAATTCCTTTCATACATACGTGGTCACCATGTGTTCATTTTTGTAGTTGAAAGTGCCACTACAAATTGTCTCTTGCTCATCCAACTGATATCTCCGCTAAATAGGTTAAACACATACACACTTGAATATCTTCTATAATCTAGACCACCGGCCTAGTTTGTGTCAACAAATCCATGTATGTCCAACACTATGTCCAATCATTATATTCTTTATGGTATCATAATACATAATCAATACTCGAACATAGATACCTAAAAAACACTCTTTATTTTTAGCCAATGCTCCTTCATTGGTCTTGAGATATACCTACTTAATATTCCCACTACATGTGTAATATATGGTTTATATAGACCATTATGTACATCAAACTTCCAACTACATTTCCATATGGAATAAAAGACATTTTCTCTTCCTCTCCCTATGTCTTGGGACAATAATTTTCAAATAACTTTACACCTATGGGAATGGAGCCCTTCACTTGTTTACTTTCCTGCATATCAAAAATCTACAGTATTATCTCACTTAATTTCTCTTATTTAATAGGGTTTCCTCTTTCCTCAATCTCTAATAATTTACATGTCCATGATAAACTTTGTAGAATTGAGATCCTTCATGTCAAATTTAGAAAAAAACTAGGTTTTTACTTCTTGTATGATTTCTCTGTCATTTCTAATCAACAACATATCATATGCATTCAAGACCAAATAAACAAGTCTATTATTAACTAATTTAAACTACATATAATGGTCGACTTTTATCCTTGTGAAGCAAAGTCCCTATACGTATATGTATATCTATATATATGTATGTATGTATGTATGTCTCTCTCTCTCTCTCTCTATATATATATTAATAAAATATAATAATATATATAATATATAATATAAGAGAGAGAGAGAGAGAGAGAGAGATGAGTGGTTTCACGGAAACCTTGGTGAATGGGTGGTGCTATGTCCCACAGAAAATATCTAGGCTGACACCCCGTCGCCTACTACAAGACCTGACCCAAGGGCTTTGGGAAAAAGAATGACACCTCGTGGACCTCCCCGACGGTGGGGCAACTAATTTTGACCACTCAACCTAACCCTTGGGGCTTATATATAATATATACTAATATATATAATATATATATATATCTATATAATCTATAATATCTATATATATATATATATATATAATATAATATATAATATAATTATATATAATATATATATATATATAGATAGATAGATATTGTTGGTGATTATTTTAACCCATAGAAGGATGTTTTCATCCTGCATACCAACTCTTTCTTACGCTTGACAATAAATCTTTATGGTTGCTTCATATAGATTTCTTATTCCATATTTGCATGTAGAAATGTCATCTTCACAACCATATATTCTACCTCAAAATCAAAAGCAATGGCAACATATTAAATGAATCTAAAAGAAGCTAAATTTTGAAAAGGACAAAAAAATATCACAGAAATAAATTCCTTACACCTAGGAATAACCATTTACTGATAACCAAGATTTATATTTCTCCACATTGACTTTTGCATTCAACTTCTTCTTAAAGACCCATTTATTCCCAGTGGGTTTTCTTACGGTTACAAACACCATTATATATCAAGAATCATTCATGTCCAAGGCTGGTATTTCTTCAACCATGGTCTTTTTCTAGAGTATTCCATCCTATAAATTCACTAACTCCATGACAATTATAGCATCATCATCAATAAACAAAGAAAAAATTGAAAGGAAATCAAGTGCACTATACCTTTTTGTCTACCTTCTTTCTCAAAATGATCTCCTAAAAATCAAAGTATGTGTTTCTTCTTCTTATTCTTCTATAGGGTCTAGATCATCACCCTTCAATTCAAACTCTATTTTCTTTGGTTCTTTCTCCATTGGTAGGGCTTATTGTTTGATAATATCTTCTACTTCTCTCAATACCACATGTCAAATGTACAAAACCTTATTTTGTTTTGAGTTCTAAAACTTGTAAATTTACAAACTATCTTTGTAAAGAATAAAGATACACCTTTGTGATTTTCCATCCAAGTTAGTTATCTTTTCCTTTGGAACATATACACATGCATCATGGCTAAATAACATGAGATGTGTGAGAAATGTTTTCTTACTAATCCATACCTCATGTGGAGTCTTATTAACTAACATCAATGAGGATCATATATTTTCCAAGGAGCACAAAATATCTACTACCTTTGTCCATAATTATTGTCTTAACCTAGCAACACTCAACATGCTCCTTTCTTTTTCGATCAATATCTGATTCATCCTTCTCACAACTCCATTCTATTGAGGTGTGTATGTGGTAGTATTATGCTATGTTATACCACACCTTTTAAATAGCTCTTGAAATTTCTTCCTAGATAACTCTCCACCGTTATTCATCCTCAATACCTTCATTTTTTTCTCAGTATGATTTGCCACCAAAGCCTTAAATTCTTTAAATGTGTAAAAAAATCATATTTCTTTTTGAGGAAATATATCATTGCATTCCTTGAGAAGTCATTTTCAAATGAGACATAGTACACATATTTACCTAGGGATGGAACCAACTACTAGCTCAAAATATGAACGGAGTAAGATGTAGGGTTCGGACACAGGGCACCAACAAAGAGGTTCATTATAGTCTAGCACCACACCGACATATTCACCTCACTTCACAAGCAAGTAAGGAATCTCACCCCAAGCATTTTGAGACTCAGAAAGAAAATGGGTCATGGAGAGGCATCAAGAATTGACACAATAGACAATGCAATTGAGGCATCTGTAACAAAGGTCCACATTAAGAGACATGCATCATACATAATTTATATACTTACAACATGAGTAAGAAGAGATAAGAGCATTCAAACTTTTACTAACAGGATTTTTTTTAATGGGCCATCAATTCAATCACATTATATAGACATAGAATAATCCCATAACTTCCCATTTTACTAACAGATAAAAGCATCATAACAATACAACATTACAAAGATCACCATTGTTACAATAATCCTCTTATATCACATTAAAAAGTAGAGCTCATAGAAAGAACATTTAATAGCAAAGAGGTTTCATTCAACACAATGACAACATGTCGACATAGATCCTTCTATATTCTTATGGTACCTTTCCTTTGTCCTATTATATATTTCCTTCCATAATCTTGCTCGCTTGATATACCCGTTCTCACCTCAAATATCATGTCCACTCTCTACGATGACTTATGTAGTTTTAACTTCAACTCCTCATTCTGCATACCTATATTTATTGTTAGTCTCTCAAAACTCTAGCTTGACAATGCTTTTCTTCATCCCTCTTACACATTTCTTTTTGCATCTGCTTTTTGGTGAATTACTCTATTCGTTTTCTTCAGCGGTTTTTTTCTGTAACCACTTTTCGATCAGACTAAGTCAAATCTTGCCAAAATTAGGATCCCCGAAAACGAAGGACCCAACAAGTCCTAAACATTATCTATTGACTCATCCCCAAGTCAATCCCTCTTCGTCACTTTTGTTACTGGTTCTTGTTGTTGTGTGCTTTCCTATGCTACTTCTCCCTATGCCATAGGTGCACCTTGAAATGAAGGACCCAACTCAGGCACTGACTATATGACACCAAATCTAAACTAACAGTAGTCATCTATCACAGATCTCTAGGAATCTATCAAACCTATAGCCTAACTGAGAAATTGGGTAGTGAGTTCAGCATTGGGGTGTTCCGATCACGCCACTAAGACAATGTTCCATTGGTTCTCGGCATTTGTGGTGAGCTGCCTTAACCTCCTGAAGTGTTGCAAGGCAGGTAGTTTGAGTTCGCATAAAACAAATTTGGTAGAAGAAGAGTTTTCTTCTATTTGGGTGATGTGTTTCTCCAATGAATCAGTGTGAGCAAACAAATCATGTTATTGGTTGAGATTGGCCATGAGTAAAGGTTGATTGAAGGAATTTCTACTCAATTTATGTGCATACTAGGTAGCTGGGTTTGGAAGTGTTGTTTGGGCAGTGACAATGGTGTGCTTTAGTTTTTTTTTTTACATAAGCAAGTTTGATACACACTGCTCCAATGTGATCACAACATTCTAAAAGAGTACAAGAAAAAAAATATTTTGGTGCATTTGATACCACTTCAACAATAGTTGACCATAACTTATAGAACTTGGCACTGATATCCTCGACCTAGTGCTATAATTCTTCCTTCTCATGCAGAATTTGATCTCACTCAGTTGTAAGGGAAATAATTTGTTGTTGTTGTTGTTCATTATCGTGGATTAAGATATTGTGCACGGCTTCTGCGTGTCAAGTAGGAACCTGTATAAAATTAAACAATTGGGATGACAACCAACTGTGGAGATCACCAGATGACATGACACCCGGTAAAGGAATATGTGTTTGCAGAGGTTGACCACTAGTGATAGATTTTTCAGAGTGACCCTGCAAGGAGTCCTCTTACACTTGGTCCTGCTTAGTGTGGAGTTTGATTCGACCTTCTTCAACAGTCTGCAATGAAAACGAGGGAATAAGTATAGAAGTCAGTGTAATAGTCCCTAGGGCTTTTCGAGAGTTATCAAGATTTTGATTGAGTTAGAGGAGCTAAGTTTGATGCCACTTCTCAGCCTAGCATCCGAGGCAAGGTATGTGGTACATGCATTGTGGCAGTATCAATAGGAGCGATCCTCACATGTAATACATCAGGGGATTTCTCCTTAATGTCTTCGATGATAGAGATGACATCCATTACGGTCTCGGTAGTAAAAGGGTTAACAGTTTGTGGAAGATCTACCAATAACACCCACGACTAAAGAAGCAAAAAAATGTTATTGGATGTGGCTTAGACTCTCACCATAAACAAATTACGGGGTTTGAGAATAGAGAGAACAATAATTGATATTGGTATTGTTGAGATAGAATGTTTAGCATTCATAATTGTTTCAAAAGTGAAATTAATAGATGGTTTAAGGATATTTCCAACATTCATATTTGAAAGATGTGCAAATAGGAACAACTAATTATAATACTATTAAGAAGAAAGAAGATCAACCATTGAAATATTTATATTTAGAACTGTTCCACTTATTACTGAATATGGTCAATCATATTATATTTTATTTCTACAATAAGTTTCTATGATTTTTTTCTACTAAAATTTAATCACATTCTATGATCTTTGTATAAAAAAACTTTTATCAATGTAAAAACAACAATAAAATTATGTATTTTTTAAATATTGATAAATTACTATGATTCTTCATCTATAAAATGTTGTGCATTGAAAATCTTCATTCTTGAGAAATAAAGGTAAACATTAATAGTAATATGTATTTCTATAAATCCAATTTAAATGAATGATATTAAAATGAAAAACAAATAAATAATTAAATGAAACAAATCAACTCTTTTCCTCGTCAATAAAATTGTCGTTTTTATTTGAAATAAAAATAAATATTTTAATATAATATATTGTTTATATCTAAATTTACTAACATTTAATATTAATTAAACAAATCATGGCAATATAACTTCTTCAATTAATCCGCCCAAAATTGAATTGCTTTTGCCACCTTTCTAGTTACATTAAATTGCTTCACTTCAGTTGAGATTCAACTTAGCTTTTTACTCTAAAATAATTAAACCATAAAAAATGATCAACTACACCTACCTATATCTATATAATATTATATATATATATATATATATTATAAAACAAAATATATATTATCAAACACAAACAAAAAGTTTAGAGCGAGACTCTCTAATTGTAGAATTTAGACTCAAATTTTTGTGTGGGCACCCCAGTAAAATTGATGATAGAGCGAAGTGAATTTAGATTTTTGAAGATTCGGCGGTGCTAAACATGAACACATTCCATTCTTTTGTACCCTCACTCATTATTTATTCATGATGGAAATTTCTGGTAATTTCAAAGAAAATTATGAACAAAGAACAATGCTCTGTTTTCCGCAGGATCTTAACACAGCGAAAGCTAAAATTGTTTTGTTGTAGACAGAGTTTCAGCAACTCAAAAAAAAGAATCTATTCATTAACAGAAAACCAACTGTTACATAAATCATCTTCCTCACACAGAGGGATTTCACAACTGCTAATACAAAACTTCTTCCTCTCATAGAGGGATTACAACAGTATCGTTTCAGTTCCATACAAACAAAAATTACTCCGTCTCTCCTTGCAAATTTACACTGTTGTGTGTAAAAATCACTTCACCTATACGCTGCTGTGTATTTCATTTCAGCAACGAGAAACCTTCTCTGCACTGTTATGCATTACAAAAAGAAAACTACATTTAAACTGCTGTGTATTTTTCACATACGCACTGTTGCGTTCTTCACTCACCTTTTCTTGAAAAAAAAACAAAACATAGCAATGCATATTAACTATACCTTACTCCCGTGAACAATAAAAAACAATAAAATTAAAATCTTACCAACATTTACCAACCCACACTAAACTGTCTTCCTAACAAAAATGGCAGTCAAAATGTAACTTTCACTTCAAGTCAAATGCATTTGTTGCAAGCATGTACATCAACCGTTGATTTCAATCAGATAGCTAAGATTGATTTGAAGAGGGTGAAATGTGTGATTTGCGATTCAGATCGCATCACAGAATCGCAATCTGCGGAAGAGAAAATGGAGCACGAACATATGGGAGTAATTTTGCAATTTGTGATTTGCGATCGAATCGCATCGCAACATCGCAATTGCCAGAAAACACAGGACGTAGCGTAGGGCAACAGGGCATCCATGCAATTTGGGACATGCGATAAGATCGCATCACAAAGGTAAAGAAAACTTTTTTGCTGTTGTTGTTTAATTCTTTTTCTTTTGCTGCAGTTTGAAATTATATTTCAACAATTCACATCACATCAACTCTCCAACCATACTCAGCTCAAACGGATAATCATGAGCGAGACCACCCAAAACGAGTTCAGAGCAGGGAGAAACCCTAAGCGACCTTAGAGAAGTTATAATAGATTTCATGAGTTGCTACCAATTGCATTTTTGTTCTTTTTCCTCTCTTTTTAGTATATA
>APFE030834827.1:0-22630 GCA_000404065.3 Pinus taeda
GCCAGATTATTTGGACCCGCCAAAACTACTTCCAAGTTAATCTGCGCTTTAATTAAGGATAAGCATGGTTTAATTAGTGTTAAACTTTAGTTAGCACATTAAGCACGTGTTTAGAAATGTGTGTTGGCTCCTGGTTTGCAGTGTTGGTCACATGTGGAGGGGGGTGGCGCTCTCCTCCCCAACCACCACATTTAATCTCTTTAAATGAAAAGTGTGCCCACCATATGTCAAGTCCATTTGTGGTGGCATAACGGTCGAGAGTGGGGCTTTTGCGAGCGAGGTTGCGGGTTCGATTCCTTGACCTTCCAAACAACATTTTATCTGACCTTTGAGAGGGCACATGACAGCGTCCGGGCTTGCCATGTGTCAGACTCTCATTGGTCCACCTCAATGCCCTTGACCAAATAACGTGCCAACACTTTTCACCCTTCAATTGAACCACCCGTGGGAATATTCTTGGAATATTTTAAGGAATATTCTTTTTGCTAACTAGGTTGTACGAATGCCTAGTCAGCATGCGAGTCAACCTTATACCCAAAATTTTGCATGTTTGACGAAACTATCAGAACACGATATCTTTCTCATGCGAGCTTCGTTTGAGTGAAATGAGTTAAGTTTGGATCGTATCACCAAGACGGACATGGTCATTCAGTTTTCGAGCAATTTTGAGCACTTTGGTTTTGAGCAAATTTTTTCCCCTAATCTAGATTCTAATCACGAGTAGTGGGATTTTAACACACAATTTTTTCAGTTCACCTAGAATTTTAGTCGTTCTTGGGTGTGTTGGCTAGGATGGATTAATATCTTAGGAAAAGGACGTGGATTGCGTTGAGGAACACTCGTTTTCATTTCCTCATCAAGCTCCTTAGGTGGAGATGGAAGTTGATTATCTGGAATCACTCTTCCAGACCTGAGGTTGATTTATTGAATTTCCACAACATAGGAAGGGAAGGATTTCTCTCCACTATAGACCTATTGTGCCTATTTATTTTTCGGGTTTGGATTTGGTTCAGCAAGCATGTGAGGTTGCTTAGGCAGAGCAGGGTGAAGGAGCTCGGGTTGAGATGGAGGCGGAGGGAGTAAGGCTTGATATTCATTGTATGTGGGCCTCCACCCCTATGATGGTGTATTCCACTGAGGTTGTGGGGGAGCATATGGCTGAAATGATTGATTTGCATGTTGGGAATGGTATTGAGGTGTGAAATACCAGGGAGAAGGTGTGGACCATGAAGGATGAGTAGGAGGACACCAAGGGGGAATGGATGCATTTTGGTTAGGGTTGTAATATGAATAGGAGGCCCCTTGCATGCCCTACTAGTGTGTTCAAGGTCTTTAGGCCTCCTTTGGTTGATATGACAGAGTTGTTCAGTCACACCTTCAATTCCTTGATACATAGATTTCAATCCAGACAAAGAAGGACACTTGTCCGTGGAGTGGTTCTCCTCACAGACTGAGCAGATCTCTATAAGATTCAATGAACATTCATTTCTAGGGTGCCTCCTAGTGCATCTAGGGAAAAAGGAAGCTAGGGCTCTTTCTGCTTCCTCCTACTTCCTCCTGATTTTGATGGTGTCCATTTGCAGATCAAGGGTATGTAACATTTCACTCTTAAAGTCTTCCAACATGTTCCTAATTTCACTTTTGATGATTGTGTTAGAGGAGGATGAACTGACCAAAGCTTGACTAGCCCTACCCTTCTTTTTGGCTACCCCATAATGATTTTTGAAAATTGTCTTGCTATCATCATAAGATAACTGGTAGATGTCGCCTCCCAACACAATGTTTAGGGTTTCTAGGATATCTTCCCTTATCCATCTAAGAAGGACTAGCTTGAGCGATTCAGGATCAAGGGAGCATTTGGCCCTTTTGTAGCTTAGTTGGAACCTTTCCTCATAATATTCCAAGGATTCATCATGTCCCAAGGTCATTCTAAAGATTTCTTCTTTGGTGTCTTTGGACCTACAATAATCTCGTACTTGTTGTTGAAGCCTTGTTGCATTTGAGCCAAAGTAGTGATGTTGCCCCCAGGTAAACCCATTAACCAATGGAAGGTTGCACCCTTAAGGGTGGATGGAAACAACTTCAACTTCTAATCGTCAGAGGTATAATCATAAGTTTTGCAAATGAAAAAAAACTCAAATAAAAAGGTATCACGGTCCTCTAAGGTTAAGCCATGGAAGTGAGGAAGGGCAAAGGGGTTTATGTTTTTCATCCTAGCATCTCCATTAGTTTCTCCAATGGGAAAATCACCCTCAGTTTTGTTTTCAGCTCCATTTATATTTTCAGTCCCATTTTTATTTTTAGCCATGGTGTAGGTTGGTGGAATGGTTTCTTCTTCTTCTTCCCCAATAGGCTCTTCAACGATCTCTGGTTGTTCACCTAAGGGGTCCTCTAGCTCACAACCACTGAAAAACAGGGAAGGTTGGTTGTTTTATGGTGTGGGGGTATTTGGCAGAAATTTTCCTAAGTTGTCTCTACTCCTACGAGGCTTGAAAGAAATTTGTATTTTCTTCTAATGTTTTCTTAGAACTACTTGCAGAATAGAAAGAAAGCAGAAATTGCAACTATTTGTTGAATGGAACTACTTGTCGAATGGAAATAAAGCATAAATTATAACTATCTATTGAATGCAAAACAAAAAGGAAATAAGAAATCACATCTACCTAGACACCTCCCCGGTAACGACACCAAAAATTGTTGAGCCCCAATGTTCCAGAAAGGATGTTGCAACTCCTAGGGTGACCAACTTTACTTTATCCACCCAAGGTTTATACAAACTTGGAGGTGATAGTGCTATATACACAACAGATGCACCAGTCTACTCTTGTCACTTCTCAACTGGGGCAATAGACCACTAGGGTTTTCCAAACCAATATTCTATTGACTAGAAGGAGGTTGACTACTTAATGTAAAGCTATCTTTAATGCAGAAAGTAAATTCTTGCCTAATCTTAAAGAAATGAAAGTGCTCAATAGAAAGTGCTATGAAAATTACATGAAATCACTAAGCTAGGAATTAACACATATTACTTGTAGAAGAGACCTTATTTAACCTTGCATTCTATCATCTATTTATCTAGACTAAGTAGGCATGGAAATGATCCTAACATTTCCAAGGCTGATGTGCGAATGCATTAGCTAAATATTGTAGAAAAGAGTTCTAGTTTTCAATTTAGAAATGTAAATGTTAAGCTAATCAATTTGATCTTTTGTAGGAGAGGAAGATATGGGAATATTGGTTAGAAATGGCATTGAGGGGTATGGAGGTCAAGTTGAAGGGCTTCCCTAGACTCTGATCATTATTTCTGCCCAAAACAATCTAAAACAAATTGCTATAGGGTTTCCTATAGTTGCTACAAGATATCTTGTAGTTACTACAGGATGTCCCAGTTTACTGCAGGAAACTTAGCTGAAAGTTGTAGGACGGTAGGGAAGTTGAAATTAAGTGTTGGGAAGGTGTATAATGGTGGAATAAGGTATGGCGAAGGTGCTCACTACCAAAGGATCAACCCAACTCTTTAGGGTTTGATTTTCTCAAGGTGGTTGTCCATGGTAGCTACAAAACAGAAATCTGAATTGGTGATTGGTAATCTTTGGCGAGAGATGGAGAAAACTTTAGATGAGGCTCGTGGAATGAGTTCCTCCCTGCAAATCAAAAACTCCTACAACAATGCATATTCATTTCTTCATTTATGCACAACTTTATGTAAATGCGGAAAAGATGATTTGAATTTGAGAAACTGATTTATTGATGGCTAGTGGATCAAATCTATGGAATGGAATGTTTTCTAATCCACAACAAACTTAAGGAACCAAAATGACAATTTTAGGTGCTTCTAAGAAATCATTAACAATGGTCTACTTGACAAGAAATCCTAAGTTGTGTAATAACTAAAAGATAACTTTGTTTTTGGGGTTGTGAGAGTGGGGCCCTCAAATCATGATTCCATGAGGGAGATCACGATGAGGCCACTATCACCAGCTTTTCTAAAGTTATTTTTCACTACTATAGAACTGATCTACTTCTCCAACTAATGGAAGTGAAACTGACCAAACATTCAAAGACTTGCAAATTCAACAAAAGAGAAATAATTTCATAAACTAATCTATGATTTTAATCTAAGGATACATGTACAAAAAGAAGAGGACCCTCTAATTCTAGGGTTGGGCCCTAACCCAAGAGCTTTATCCCTCTGAGTCAACTTAGTTCTCAATCAAGGAAACCCTTTTCATTATCACCAAAATGTCAAAAATAACATTAAAATAATAGTCACAATATGTTAAGCTTGAAATTGCCTCTTGGCTACAATAAAAAGTAGAATCCTAATGAGGCCCTATGCCTTCTTATTTATACAACTGAAGCTACCACCAACTTCCTTAAAATTAGGGAGTCTTGGCTCCCAAAATCGAGATTATCTTGTCTTCAACTATCACTGGCTTGGCTGCCAATGAACTCAGTGGGCTTGGCTACTTGTAACTCCGAGCTAATGAGATCTGGTGGAGGAATCTTCAAGTGAGTGAAGGAGGGAGACTCAATCTCCTAAAATCCCTCTTTATTTTCTATTTCTAATTCCTGCACTTAAATTAGCCAAAAACTGCTCCAAATCATGCAATTAATGCACATTAGGCCACATGATATAACATCTCACCTTTACACTTCTTACTAAGCAAAATATAATAAAATATGTTAAGAAATGTGAGAAAAGTTGATTTTAATAAGCTCGAGAGTGGCATTAAGGACCATATAATTTACCTATTGATGAGCCTCATCACTATCGTCAAGTGCTATGTAGAAGTCCCAAACCTGGTTGACTTTGCCTATGTTTAATAAAAGCTAAGATCCCTTGCTTTTTGGCTTGCTAATATGTGGCTTTAATGATTGTTATCTCATTGTTATTTTCATGGTTTAATACTGGTTATAAGCATGGTTATATGATGAGTTATTGTCGTGGTTATTTCATGTATTTACTTGTAATTGAAAGGAAAATGGGTGCAAGACCTAATTGATGTCAAAACAGTTAAGGGAAGAGGTTGGTGATCCTTCTTATCGAGTCTCATATGAGATATTAGTCTTTTATGCTTTTCCTTGTATTCATTTCTTGTAGAGTGCATTGATGCCAAGTGTTTGACAGAATGTCAGTCCTAGTTGGGGATGGTCAGGCCTAGTCCTGGAGTCAATTTTTGATTTCTAAGTCTTTTCGTTATGTAATTTATGGATTCTAAAAGTTACAATGGTTTCTTGGCAGTGACTTGGCTTCTATGATTGAAAGGTGGCCCAAATCCTGGATTCATAGGCACAGGTATGAGCAGAAAATTCCCTGGGCATAGGTATACCCATGTTGTGCATGTGTCCAAAGGTTCTTAGACGCATCCGTGTCCATATTAAGGGGCCGTCCATGGATTTATAGATCTAAAAGCTCAGTGGGACCTAGGGGTTGGTTAGATTTTAGGGAATTTGAGTGAATTAATAAATAAATAAATTCGATATTTTATGAGATTTTTTTTAAATAAACAAAAGTCAAGATTTTATTATTTTTCAATATTCAAATTGTTGATTTATATTAAGAAAAAGAGTGGTCTACCAAGGTGGAGGTATCTCATGAACGACCAAAAGTGGTCTGAATCCTGGCAAAAAAGATTCAAAAATCTTGCAATAGCAATGTTTGAATCATGTTTTTAATGATGGAAATGGATTCAATGCCATCAATCAAAAACATGTCGGGCACCCAAAATCTTGAAGTAGTCAAACTTTTATTATTTTTCAATATCTAAATTGTTGATTTATATTAAAAAAAAGAGTCTTCTACGGAGACTAAGGAATAGCTTGAATGGCCAAAAGTGAATGGAATCCCGGCAAAAAAATTTCAAAAAATCTTGCAGTATGAGTGTTTGAATCATGTTTTTGATGGTGGAAATGGATTCAATGCCATCAACCAAAAACATCTCAAGCACCCAAAATCTTGAAGTAGCCAAGCTTTTATTATTTTTCAATATTTAATTTTGCTGATTTATATTAAAAAAAGAGTCCTCTACAGAGGCAGAGGAATTCCCTAAATGGTCAAAAGTGGCCGGAATCCGCAAAAAAAATTCAAAAAATCTTGCAGTAGGAGTGTTTAAATCATGTTTTTGGTGGTGGAAATAGATTCAATGTCATCAATCAAAAACATCTTGGGCACCGAGAATCTTGAAGTAGTCAAGCTTTTATTATTTTTCAATATTCAAATTGTTTATTTATATTAAAAAAAAGAGTGGTCTACAGAGGCGCGGGAAATTATTTTTCAATATTCAAATTGTTTATTTATATTAAAAAAAGAGTGGTCAAACAAGGCGGGGAATTGCCTAACCAAAAGTGGCCGGAATCTCGGCAAAATGGTTAAACAAGGCGGGGGAATTGCCTAAACGGCCAAAAGTGGCCGGAATATCGGCAAAAAAGATTCAAAAAATCTTGCATAGCAGTGTTTGAATCATGTTTTTAATTGTGGAAATAGATTCACTGCCAACCATCAAAAAGATCATTTTGAAATTTGACAATTGTAACTTGGATTTACAAAAAATCCAGCAAGATTTTATCAAAATATCAAACCGGATTTTATTCATTTTTCAAAATAATTTATTTAGATCCTCTCAAAATATGCCAAAAATTCTGGAATTAAAGACTGTATATTACCGTGAAAATGGAAGTATAACTCCTCTCAAAATTCCAATCAAATTTGCATTCTGTATACCGTATTTTAACCTTTTAACACTGTAAACCCATCCGTATACCATCTGCATTGGCCCTCCACTATGGAAATTCAGTCAGAAAACAAGGTGGATGCCAAGCCGCCTTTGGCTTCTCATCATGAAATCAAACATGAAAGAGCTGAAAATGAAGCTCCTACTGCTCCTGATGAAATTCTTGGCACGGTACAGACTGAAAATCCTTCTGAAATTCAGTCAGAAAACAACAAGCCGCTTTCGCCTTGTCACCAGGAAACTAAACTTGACAGAGCTGAGAATGAACAGCCTTCAAAATCTGAAGCTCAGACCACTGGAGAGCAAGTTAACAGTTTGCCTGGTACGACTACTACATATAAACTACGGAAGCCTTTCATATCTTGTCAACCGCCAGAATGGCTGCCCAGAGGATGGATAGCTGAACGCAGAATCCGAAAGAGTGGCTACAGTGCAGGCACCGCAGATAAGGTATTGGATTGAAGCCTCTGTTTTTGTTTTCTTTGAACTGTAGACGGCCAACCATCTTGCCTTAATTTATTTTCATTTTAATGGCTGTTTCGCTAAGCTGTTTGAAGTTTTAGAGACAGGGATCTATTATCTGCAGTAAATATATTTTAGCTATGTTTAAATAAATCAAAGAATGGAGGTTGTTACAGAATTTGCCTCCTACTTACAGGATCTGCTTCCCTCAGTCCCTTCTCCGGCTTATGCTCCTGGTTTGAAAACCAATGCCCAACTCTTCGATATGCTTAACCTTATTCTTTACTTAGAGAAATTTCCTAACCTGGTGAGTAATGAATGAATAATAGTTAAAATGGAAAGTGCGAATTTGAGAGGCCAGCGTTACTGATTTGTCTGGCCACTTAAATAGTTAGATTTGAAATAGTGATTTGTCTGGCCACCCAAATAGTTAGATTTGAAATATTCATAATATAGAGTGAAGGAGAACTTTACCTGAGGTATGTTAAAGGCCCTCTTCTCCTTTCTCTGTTCTCGTAAGGATAAAAGTAATGTCTTTATCAAATTTATGAAGTTTTCTTTTTTACTGTTTCTGTTTCAGTTTCTTTACTTTCAGTTTTGATTTGATTCTTCCTCACCCTCAGTTTTGATTTGATTCTCCATCACTCTCATTTTTTAGGGAGCAATCTTTCCAGGAAATAAATTTTCTGATATCAATGAGGATTTCTGGTAATTTCCAGAAAAATGATGAGAGGTAGTTATCGTGTATGAGAGTTTCAAATTTGTCAAAGGAAAATGATAATCAAGATGGCAAATCAAAGTCAAGTTGAAAATAATTTATATATTCAAGATTTTTGGATAGCGGAACAAAAAGGATTTTGAATCTAATGGTTGCAACTTGCATCTGTTCTCTGTTCTCTGTAACTGTGACTTTGTGCCAAGACTGCTTCTCATACATATTAAACCAGCTATGTGAGTCATGCAGAGTTCTGCCCGTAATCATAATCTGCATGTTTGAACCATGAGGGTGTGGGCCATTCAGAATTCCACCACGTTTAAACCATGAAAGTTAAGGGAAATTATTTGCTTCGAACTATTATTTGATTTTCATTTCTTCCCCGTAAATCTGAGAGTGACAATTGTTTATTTGCAGCTTTACTACGATCCAGTTACAGGACGCCAATTTAGGTCGAAGAACGATGTACTCAGTTTTCTGGAGACCGGAAAGCTGCCGAAACGAAGATCTAAAACGACATCTGAAGGAAAAGATGGAGATGAAACTAAAGATTTGTCTGGAACACCATCTGAATTTGATTCCAGTGCTTCAAATATTGATGGAACTTCTGGTAGTTCTGACTTGCTTCTTCACAATAACCATTCTGCTTTGCCTTCCAACCCTTTTCCCATTGCTCCAATTGTTCCTCAGTTTATACCAACTGCTACACCTATGTCAAGCTTTCCTAACCCCGTTGCATCACAATGTGCAACTGATCCCAGGATGTATGCTACTTGTCCCATTTTGGTATCATCCCCTTCCTCTAGTATGCTATCCTCCATAACTGGTAGATCTGACTTGCTTGTTCACAACAACCATACTGCTTTGCCTTCCAGCCCTTTCCCCACGGTTCCAATTGCTCCCCACTCTGGTGCACTTATATCAAGCGTTCATGACTCGGTTGCATCACAGAGTACATTTGCTTCCATGATGTCAGATACCATGACAAGGCACCTAGCTGGTAATTCTGACTTGCTTGTTCACAGCAACCATACTGCTTTTCCTTCCAACCCTTTCACCACGGTTCCAATTGTTCCTCAGTTTGGTACACTTATATCAAACTTCCATGACTCGGTTGCATCACAGAGTACATCTGCTTCCATGATGTCAGATACCATGACAAGGCAGTTAGCGGGTACTTATGATTTGCTTTTTCGCAATGAACATGCTGCTCGTTTGCCTTCCTACCCTCGTCCTATGTTTGGGTTTACCGCTCTGTTGGAAGCTGTTATCAATGCAAATATACCAACTGCTCTACCTAGTTCACGCCTTCATTCCTCAACTATATTACAGAGTGCAAATAACCCAGATACCATTTCGACTCCAGGAAAGATGCCCACAAAATTTCAATCGCTTTTGGATGGCGCAGAAGGATCTAAGGTCCATATATTCGCTGAGGAGAAGCCTACTGAATCAAGCAAGAAGAAAAGGAAGCCTTTTATATTCACGGAGGAGAAGTCTACTGGATCAAGCAAGAAGGAAAGGAAGCCTTCTTTGGATCTCAAACTGTAAAACACATGTAAAGAGAACATTTTCTTCATATTCCATCTTGCTCATTCTTTTTCTGTTTCCTCGGCATTGGAGTATAAATTTGCTGCCGAAATCAGACTTGGATTTTCTGCCCAGCTCAGCTATATAACGTTTATGAATGTGGCCATTCGGCCTGCCCCTTCTCTGGGTATTACGATTATCTTAGTTAATCAGGATTCAAATGTTTACAATACTGCCCGATTTTATGCGCAAATTTTAGTACCTCTGGGTATGAATTCTGGGTATCTCCGGGTTCTTATTTATTTAAATGGTGAATATTCTACATGTCTTGTCATTGCCGTGTTTTCTTTCCTACAATTACCATATTGCATATAACAGTTTGGCTCCGTCTTTCAACCTTCACGGTTCAGCTTTTTATGTATTTCCAGCTTATTGCTGTGAATCAATCCTTGCTGTAAATGGGTATTCAGATACTATTTGCACTTCCAGTTCGTATTTGTTTACTGTGGGCTTACAACCTATTGCAATTTTACTGTTTTTTGTTCATTACAGAGTTGGTATTGTTACTGCTCCAGTGATTAGGCGGGACCTGCGACTCACCATTTGGAGAATATTGTATTTATATATTTTGAACAAGGGGTGTTCTGGATGGTAAAACGCCGCTTGCCAACTGGAACTAACCTTGTTCGTCATAGTCTCATACCATACCAGTAAAATAATATCTGTTTACATTGTTTACCATGTAATATTAACATTTATTTCTAAGGGCTCTTCAACTACTCTGTTTCCTACTGTTTTTTATCCATAGAAACTCACCATTTTCATCCATGTTCCAAGAGGAACAATTATGTCAGCCTTTACAGCAAGTATCTTACTATTATAGTTTCTCAGGAAGGATATTCCATTGCAACCATGATACTTAAAACATGTAACAAACATGGAATGGTTCAACAGTACATTTCCCACTTATCTATTTATGCTTTTCAACTTGATAGGCCAACCATAAAACTATAAAAATGGTTTGCAGAAGTAATTTTACAGAAATAATTTTTAGAAGGTTTTTACCAACATGCACTAGCAAATACTCATCTGTTTAGGTTTTGGCAGTCTTGGAATTCAACTAGGAGAGATACCATTCCTTCCAATCAATGAGAATGACAATCACATCCGATTCTCCCCCTGAAGCCTTTTCAAATCTGAGAGTAGTTGATAGACAACTACCCAATCTAACGAGAGAACTCACAGACTCACAGTGACCACCAGCCAGCTACTTGATTGTCCTCTCCTGAACATCTTCCAACTAGTTACCATGTCTCCAAGGTTGCTTCAGGTTTTCTTCCCTCTCACCCTCTTGGCTCTGTTGTCCTAACTCAGATTATTTATCTCTACTGATAGGAGTAACTCTCTGAGATTATTTATCTCTAGGGAGAGGAGTAACTGTCTTGTAAATTTTCATCTAGGATCTTATCATGTGAATTCCAAGACTTGCCATAACCTTTTTATAATAACTTAAAATTAAAGTTTCACATGACTTTACACTTAGCCCATGATTACAAAAGCCATGGAGTGAAAGCAATTAAAATATTTACTTTTCATTGAGGTGCGTTACATTTTAGATTTAACTAATACATCTTTATTTAAGATATATACTTTTCATTGAGGAGGGTTACATTTTAGATTTAACTAATACATCTTTTTATCTAGGCAGCATAAGAATTATTCTATGGTTATTTAAAACATAATCTATCTAGTGCCTTGGGCTATGTCAAAATTATTTTTGCATTGAACATTAACCTGATATTCTGAGACTTCACTTGATTGTGGAGAATAATTCATCTTGGCTTTTACTCAATGATTTCTATATTTGAAATTTCAAAGACATTGAAGTCTACTTGCATTTGTCTTTCAAATCTAAAGTTACTTTATTATCCTTTCCATCTAGGTTTAATTTCAGTAAGTGACTTGTTGAGTTTATGACTTTGAACCTTGTTGTTATAGGATAGGGATGAAAGTATTGAACCTAAGTGGAAAGGATAACATCATCTAAATCCAATTGACAACAAAGGTTGACAACTTGACCTTGATGCAAAAAAAAGTCATTCTAAAAAACAATGTTCTCTAAGAAAACCTAAAATATTTACATGATTGTCTTTAAAACTAGTTTGAAGTCATTACAAGAAATGCTCATTATGAGCTCAACATGTCAGATGAAAGAATTGAACTTAAGTGGAAAAGATAACATCTAAATTTATTAATTTTGGTATGTTCTATGCTTAAGAGAAATTTACTTCAAATTTTCTTATTAGCCCAATACAATTTCAGAATAGCAATCACATCAGCATGATAGTAAAATGCAGATAGAACATAAATATAACAGTAGAAGACAAGCCAAGACAAGAGGACACAAGATGTGGCACCACCCAGGGAAAAACCCCAATGCGGGGAAACCCTTGATAGATAGTACAATTATACAAATCTGTAATTTTATGACAACAATAGCAAAACCCTAACCATCAAAGTCAAGGTTGGTCAAACAGGTCAGATTTGACCTCTAATCAACCTTAGTCAACTCAGCCTCTAACAACAAGAATAGGCAGCCCAAAACAATTTGAAATCTCTAGTTAAACTGCAGTCAACGCTGGGACAGACCTGTGGTTAACCTTTGACAGTCAATGTTGGTCAAAGTGTGGTATCAAAACAGGTCAAGGAAGCTGAGAAATGTGGCCTGCCTAGGAGAGGCCACCCTACCCAATCCGCAGTCAAAGAAGTCTCCACGCTGGTCAATGTTGTCCAACCTACCGACTTGCACCTCAATCAACCCAATTCAACGCTGCCCTAACCAGAATGTGCGTCCTCCTTTCAACCACACGTGTGAGAGAGAGATGCTCCTATAATGCGTAGGAGAGAGAGAAGAATGTGCGCTGAGATGAGTGGAATAATGCCACAAGGTATCCTCCTTTTATATGAAACATTGAGGATAATTTGGGGGCAAAAATCATTGTTTTGCTTGCTCGCCGACCTTGACAAATTATCAAGAATACAAATAAATTCATATCTCCATGAATACATTTCGGAATCAGATGATCGTTAGATGAATCTTACACCTCTCGAAAAGAGTAATCCAAGAAAAATATTAGCTCCCATAAATAAGGTTACCCACATGGAGTTTGGACCTAGCTGCCAATTTTAACACTCCCTCTCAACTAGGGAGAACTCCATCTGCTAATCCATCTGTCTCTCTGTACTATCTATGCCATCAGTGCACTGCACTGTTCTGCTCTACTCTGTTGAACTATGAAGAATAATAAGTGGTCGAGAATCTATCATACTATTCCCTACTAACCCAAAGTTAGTCCCAAATAGAGAGTGTCACATAACACTCTTACTTACCCAAGTCAACCCCAAATAGAGTGTCACATAACACTCTTACTGACCCAAAGTCAATCCCAATGAAAAGAGTGTGTCATACCACTCTTACTGATCCGAAATTAGTTCCAAATAAATAAAGCGTCTCATACCACTTACTGACCCGAAGTGAGTTCCAATTGATCCGAGATCAATATCATCCTAGGATAGGGAGTACAACAGTTACACGAT
Source organism: Pinus taeda (assembly GCA_000404065.3). Classification (NCBI taxonomy): domain Eukaryota; kingdom Viridiplantae; phylum Streptophyta; class Pinopsida; order Pinales; family Pinaceae; genus Pinus; species Pinus taeda. The sequence continues at coordinate 13,039 of APFE030834827.1, forward strand.
GCGTCCATCGGTACTACTATGGTTCCTATCCTCATTTCCCTACTCATTGGCCAGATGAGAGGTACTTCCCATGAGTCCCAGACTGCATGGGTAGGATGTCTCAATAGGAGAAGGATGAACCACTCATCCTGCCTACATGTCGCCACATGGCATCACACGGGAAGGCTGAACCACTCACCCTATACACAAGAAACTACTAGGGGAAGGTTCAACCACTCACCCTATGGTTGCTCATCACTCCAAGAAGTACCCCAAGCCCCTCGGAGCTCCCAGAGCTCAATGTACATATCATATGGGACCCTCATAAGAGGGTCTCTCCACGACTCCTAGTCATTCTCAGAAAGTCAAGAATTTGACCTTTCCCAGGGGTTTCGTCAGAATGTTGGCAATCTCCTTATCAGTCCCAATATGATGGAGCCTTATTACTCCTCGTTGTACCATATCCCAGATAAAGTGGTACCTAATATCAATGTGCTTGGAGCTATCATGAAATACGGGATTCTCTCATAAACGAATCCGACTCTGGTTGTCGCAAAGGATCACAGTAGTATCCAACATATGTCCAAAAAACTCACTAAAGAGCTTCTGCAACTAGACATCTTCACAAGAGGCCATACTCGCAACGATGTATTCCGCCTAAGCCGTGCTCAAAGACACTGACTTCTCCTTCCTACTCATCTACGATATTGAAGCAGAACCCAAGAAGAAAGAGCACCCGGAAGTGCTCTTGCGATCCACCACCCTGCCTGCCCAATCAGCATCAGAATAACCATCCAACCTCACATCTATGACAGTGTATCTCAGTCCATGAGGGATTATGCCCTGAAGATATCTTAGAAGATTCTTGGCACCAATCCAATGTGAGTGATGAGGCTCAACCATATATTTTCTCAACGTGTTGACTGCAAAACATATATCCAGACGAGGGTTCACCAAGAACGTCAGTTCTCTTATGAGTTGACGATACTCAAAAGCATTTCCCAATACAAGTCCGGCAGCACTACCGCATAGCTTCTTGAAGTTAAGCTCCATCGTGGTAGTCACAGGCTTTTAGTCCACCGTCCCAAATATTTCCAATATCTTCACCACGTATTTTCCTTGAGATAGGAAAATTTCTCCTCGATTTTTCTAGACCTCCAACCCTACGAAGTAGTGCATCAGTCCTAGGTCCTTCATCTCAAATTCGGAAGCCAAATCCCTCTTATATTTGTTAATGAGAGGGTCTACACTAGTCAGAAAGAGGTGATCAACACACAACACCAATATGAGAGGCTTATTATCTTCAACCTTAAAGTAAAGATTCAGATCATCTTCACTCCTAGTGAATCCTATTTTCATCATATAGCTATCGATCCTCTCATACTAAGCTTGGGGTTCTTTTTTCAGCCAATAGAGAGCTTTCTTCAACCTGCATACATGATATTCCTGATTATGAATCTCAAACCCCTTGAGTTATTCCACATATACTTCCTCTTTAATCGAACCATGCAAGAAGCGATCTTGACATCCATCTGATGTAGGTTCCATCCTTGCAAAGAAGCAAGCGCTATGATCGATCAGATGGTGGTTTATTAGGCAACAGGTGAAAATATATCATCATTATCCACGCCTTTCTTTTGAGAGAAACCTCGAGCAACAAAGAGAGCCTTGTACTTTTCAGCACTCCCATCAGCTCCATGCTTGATTTTGTAAAGCCATTTCGGGGTGAAAAATTATTTGTCCTAGGGTCTCGGGACCATATCCCAGACATCATTATTCATGATGGGCTCGTATTCTTCATTCATACCGTCCTTCGATACTTGATGCTTCACAGCTTCTTCGAATGATGTAGGCTCATTTTGAATGATGGTGCTCATAATTGTCAAGTATCCCTGATACCTCGTCGGCTTCTTGCTTTCACAGAAAGTCCCTCTGGGTGCAATATGTATCTCAGCATCTTCAAGAGTCTCCCTAATCCATGAGGGTCTCTTCCTACAGGAGGAGGGCTCTTGAGGAGGAGGACCAATATGATCCATAGGTTCTTCAACATTCAGAAACGTTTCATCTTCTTTTTCATCCAGTTTCCTGGTGTCAACTTTTTTTATCCTTCCTTGGAATAAGAAGATGGTCATCCTTGCTCAGAGCCATGTCTTCATCAAAGGTAACATCATGACTTATCTCAAATTCCCTTTGACCAGCCACATAAATTCTATAGCCCTTGGTATTTTCGCTATAGCCCACAAAGATTCCTTTCTTTCCAGATGTACCCAATTTACTTCTCTTCTCTTTTAGCACATGAAAGTAAATGGGACTTACAAAAATTCTAAAATGAGAGACATCGAGTTTCTTACCAGTGAACATTTCTTTGAGAGCCTTTGAGTCCAATGCTTGATAAGTGCATCGGTTTTGAACATACACGACGATATTCGTAGCTTCGACCCATAGAAACTTCGAAAGCCTTTGATCATGGAACATGGCACGAACAACTTCCACAATCGTACAATTCTTCCTTTCAGCCACACCATTTTTCTCAAGAGTGTATGGTGTTGTGGTCTCCCTCTTAATGCCATCTTCTTTGCAAAAGTCATGGAACTCATTGGATATATACTCGGTCCCATTATCAGTCCTTAATATCTTGATTTAGCATGACCTGAGTTCTGTTGCGAACTCTCATATGGTTGTTCTCTTGGAGGAAACAATGAAAGGGCATACTGCCCCCCATATGGTGGCAATCCAGTGCTCAAAGGAATGATTGGCCTTTGGGGACTGGACTGCCCAAATTGATACTGTTGCGAAGGATCAATTTGCTGAGACTCAACATAAGAGATTCTGGATATTATTCCACACAAACAAACGGGAACAGACCATATTGTCGAAACAGTCCCTGGATGGACTCCATCTAGCGGTTGAGAGCTAGTTGGGACAGATGGTACACTAGCGAACATTGTTAGAATAGCAGCAGGAGGTTCTGCTGCTGCTGCGTCAGATGACATAGTCCTCAATGTCGATGGTTGTTCAGACATATCTAGTCTATCCAAAATATTTCCTAGCGATTCTACAGGAACTTGGGATGAAGGGAGACTAATTTTTTATGAAGAAGGATATAGGGTGATCTCGGCTCCAAAATGCAATGGAGTACTGGATGTAGGATCCTACAATATCTCTTCTATCGCAATCAATCCAGGTGGGAGAGGTAGACCGTCAGGTCCATAAAATATTTCTGGTGCCAAATAAGGTATAGACTCTGCAGTGATAGTTGTTGGAGGGGTAACACATTCCAAATCAGCTGTGGATGGAGCCAGTTCAGGAATAGAACCATTTACCGTTACACTATGATCAGTTCTAATGTCCTCTTGTGGCCATGGAACTTCTTGTGTAAAGGCAGGGGTACCAGAAATGGCTAGAGTAACCGAAGTCCCTGAGGATGTCGGAACAAAAGTTCTAATCAAACTAGGAGACTTTGATCCAGTTAAACAAGTTCGCTTTGTCCGGAATAGTTTGGTTTCTAGAGTCAAAGACGGTTGACTCATTAATCTCTCAGAACGATGGGGTTTTGATTGAATTTATTCCACGATTTCGGATTACTTGATCAACTCAAAATAAAGGGGAAAAAGTGATTCCAAATTTAATGAATTTTAGACGCTTTGACACAACTTGCTTTTTCAATTTTTAAGAGTCGACAAAAAGCTAAAGATGACTCTAGTCACCTTTGATTTTTAATGAGCCTGAAGTGACAAGTGCTCAGATGGACCTTTTCCTTTAAGGAGTCTGAAAAGGAATGAAAGAGACTACTCTAGAAAACTAGATAGAGGGATTACCAAACCAATCGCAAAACTGTAGAATACTTTTTACGGTATGGTAGTCAATCTTCCCAAATGTTGTGTTTAGTGCATTGCGATCGATAGGGTAGCACACATGGCTTCCTAAGGATAAAGGATATGGCCTATTGTGGTCTCCCAATATATACTCGACGATACGTGGGAGCACAAGTCCGTACTGGCACTTGTCGTCTCAAAGAGGAGGAATCACCCAACCAACAATGAAAGTGATAGTTACCAGGCTTTACGACGCCGGAATACATCTCTAGCCTAGACTTCTAAATGTTGTGCGTTAGGTTCCAAAGCGCTTTTATGTTCATTGAATTTATTTTACAGTTGATATTTCTTAAGAAGTTTTCCTTTCAGGTTCACCATTTGATGTAGATATACAATTCCTGAAATGCAATCTAAGATGATAAACAATCGTTCATTCTTCTTTTTGCAATGAAAATCCTAGCTACTAAGGAAAGAGAAGCGGTATTCTTTCAACATAGAGCGGAGAGCACACACTAGATGCACTGTCCTAAATCAAAATCAAAAAGAACTCTAAATGCAAATGCACATGCATGTATTTGTTTTCTCTTTCTTAATGTGTGAATGACAAAAAGAATGCTAAGTACAAATCTGAATCGTTCGTTTCAAGAGACAATACTAATGTTTTTCTCTTCAAAAGATGAAAGGAAGATAATGACCACACTTTGCGATTTTGAATTGAAAACTTCTTTTGACACTTGAAAAACTATTAATTCAATTAAAATACAAGATTAGTAGTGCAATCAACCATTAAGAATAGTAGGATTCTTTTCTTTGACTGAAAACGACACTTGCGACACTTCCAAATCAAAAGACGACAGCTAGATTACGCTACTTCTTTGTAAAGGAGAATCGTAAATGGCGAACAATACATAAAAACATTTACAGTTCTTTGTACAATGGAGGTGGAATCATGCAAAGGAAGGGAGTTTCCATAGTGGTATACTGATCATAGACAACTCCTTAAAAAAGCTAGAGAGAGTGAACAAAAAACCAAAATCTGGAAGCAGAAGAAGTCTTATGTGATCATCTCACCTGTAATACAGGGAAAGAGCAATGCATCTCACCTACTGCACATAGGAGGTACGATGCATCGAGATTCTCAAGAGGAGAAGATGGAATGGTCCAGGGATGAGACTTCAACTGGGTTCTTCGTCACAGTTTGCAGCTCAGTTCAGGGGTTTAGGCTAAGCTAATAATAGTCAATAAATACAAATGACAGGGGCTCATCTAATGAGGCTACTTGAGCCACCACGAGGGCAATTAGGATGTTTGAAAATCAATTGTTCAGTTTATAAACAAAACGTGGAGATAGACTGAAGTAGCATTGATCTACTTTGCACTTGCATAGAAAACGTAGTTCGAAGGCTAGTTGGCTTGACTTCAGGCTCCATTTGTAAGTTTATAAAGCAAATAAATATAGACAAGCAAACAAGCTATTCGCTCCCTAGTGGAGTCGCCATTTTCTTATTGGGAAATCTAGTGTCTATGCAGAGCTGCTAGTCCCACTAAAATAGGTAGCTATCTTAGAAACAAACAGATTAAATTTACTTTCATTTTCCTTTATGAGAAGTAGATAGGAGAGGAGAAAAGAATACCAAACTCAATCTTTCGCTTGGTTCCTTTATTGTTCCTTCTCCCCTTTGACGGATCTTTGCCGCTCCTTCCTTGATTACTCCGCTTGAAAGAGTACCTATAAAGTCAAAGCAACATAATACCTTCAAAGTACAGAGATCTACAATCATAAACAATATAGGACCAGATATATATTGACCACAAAAACGCATATATCATCAAACATACAAGAATGTGGAGGAAAACTTGAATAGCTTTATTGATATAAAGATTAGAAGAGAGGATTACAACCCATTGGTTTGACCCAGCGTCATCCTCCCAGCATGAAAGCCCTTCCTCACCTCATGAAAAGCTTAGGTCACCCAACACTATGATGTTCCACGAGGAAACCAACAGCACTTCCTTACAAGATACAAGATTCCAGCCTCTAGATCTCTAGGATGAGGGATCCATATATAGATGGTTGCAGGGGGGTGAGTCAGCTTCTGGGATTTTGATTAGTGTCTTCTCTCTCACAGTTCTTGATTCCACTTTGAGATTCATGATCTCTTACTCATCCCTGGGGGAATTTAGAGAGGCAAGTGTCACAGGAGAAGTTTCTCGAAGATTCCATGATCATCCACCTTGCAAACTGTCTCTGCCATTTTTATATTCTCACCCACCGCACCCTATAGAAGAGATTTTTAGTATGCATCACACTTTCTGCATGTGGTAGGTGAGATGCATCGCACCTTCTGCACTGAGCAGTTTATATGGTCCATTTTTGACCAATTCTAAGCAGTTTTCTGTGGAGAACTTCTCGGAGATGATGTCATCAACTAACCTTGTTCCTTTAGGGTATTAAACAACACTTTTAGGGACTCAGAATCCCTTGTTTTATGGACATATATGATTGGGGTTGTAGTGCCCAAATATTTCTATAACAGTAGGGGAGGCGACACTAGTGGCCAATGTGAATATCTCATCCTTGGTGAAGCCACCCGATGGTGTAGGGTTGCGAATGTGTTATCATGAGGAGGCCCAACCACTTCATGAACTCTGTTGAAATGAGGTTTTTTTGGCTCCCGCTAGTGACAATGAACTACAGTGGAGAACCCTTTACCCACATGTGTGAGTGGAAGAGGAAGTCCCCCTCCTCTTGATCTTCAAACTCATTATTTTGGATCTTGGTGGTGGCCACGGTGGCACTGGGCTCCGCGCTAATTATCTTCTTCCATTTTTCATTCCCCTTGTCAAGTTCTAACTCAGATTCAGAACATGTGTCTGATTCGGAAGCCTTTAGCTCGACCACGAGTGACTGATTGGTCTAACACTCACTTGTGTTGTGAGTGGAGCTCTTATGGAACTCACACCATTTTTGTGTGTCCTTCTTTGTCTTCATGGTGTTTTTCCTAGCTTGCGGCTTCGACAGGTTGACCTGGGTCACCTCACCTTAACTTTGGTATTTACACTATTGTTTGGGGGCACCATTTCCTTGCTTCATATTTATAGATCCAAAGGCTCGCGTCTTATGTTTAAACTTCTGCTTGATCTTGACAATGCACCGCTATGTCGTGCTGAGCGAGGACATATCCAGAAACTCCATCTCGCCCTAGATGTACTTGTGTAGATAGTTGTGGTACCTCAGTACCAAATTCCACTCAGAATCCTTGGTACATGAGTACCAAATTCCACTTAGAATCCTTGATACCGAACTTTGTGTCGTAGTGTGGTCCACTTTATGTATTTATCTTCATAGCTCTTGATAGGGTAATATTTTTCATTGATGGCATCTGAGAAAGAATCCCAAGTGGGTGTAGCTAAAAACAATGATGATTTCCTCTCATCCTTTTGTTCATAGTAGGTTTCCCACCAGTCCTTGACATGTGGGGCAGCTCTGAGAAGTGAAAAAGTAATGTTTTCCCAATTGGAAAAGTCATGAACTAAAAAAATATCCTTCTAACAGATTCATCCATTTATCTACAACGTCTCCATCTATCTCGCCCTCAGATATTATAATATCAAATTCAACTTGTACCTTAAAAGGAGTGGCACCTCCAGAGTGGCTACTGGATGAAGATGTGTCGCTTGTGTGTAGTCGTTGATCTAGTAAAAGTTATTCATCATCGCGTTCCTTTGTCGCTTGAGAGCTTCCTCGAGCAATATTTTGCAAGGATCTCCTACCCCCTCATATTTCTTTTCTTCTACCATGGGAGATCGTCGGGGTTTGTGACGTTGGGCATGCAAAGGTTCAACCAAATGGAGCCCTAACTCCTTATACCTTGACCTCGTTGGGGACATGCAAAGAAAAACAAAGAAAGAGCAAACCGCTCTAATACCACTAATTTGAACTTAAACAGGAATGCATCAAATTATAGATGTAATCATAAATATAAAGTTGCAACATAAATAACACTTCATCTCATTAATATCATAATACTGAAATATGCTTACAAACAGAATGGAAATAAACTAGCTTAAGCAATGGTAGCTTATCTCTAAGAAGATATTTAAAGGCTACATGCGCGTGAAATATGTCATAATGAGGCTCAAGGGCCTATTTATTATTGAATAACAAGTCCAAACCCTAAAAAACCAAAACCCTAACCGTAGGAGATGGAACACCAAGAGTTTGTGGGTCTTGTTGGGGTTAGTTCGGTAGCCAACTTCCGAGGCTCGTAACTTGTTCATATTATCTTCGTTTGGCGCGTACACTACCTTGTTGGAAAGGTCTCTCTTACTACTACATGATTTGCCACAAATCTTTACCTCAAAAAAACACAGTTTAGGCAGTCAAAACCTCTTCAGAAGTTCAAGACCCAAAAAATGATAAAATAGCTAAAAATAGTAAATGTTGAAATAAATAAGGAAACATATGAAACCGACTAGAGGTCTAAGTGGAATAGGTAGGTGACCACCAATATCCACCTAAACCATGATTGCAATATGTATTTATTATATGGATCAAGATTTGTATTCTATGAACTTCAAGTGAAGGAATAAAGTTTTAAGTGAGAAAGTGTGAGTTTACATGTGCCTCTTTTTCAGTTTGTAAGTTTATGAAGTTTTTTGTGATTGTGAGGTAAATGGAGGGGTATATATATCCATAATATTTTATTTGGAAAAAAGTTAAGTAGCAAGTATTAAACTAAAATGTTTATTTTTTTAATTAGAAATTTATAAATGCTTACACCTTTTTCTAGATAAAAACACACTAATAAAAGAAATTAAATAATTGTTTTATTTTTCATATCTAAATTATATAATAATTATTTTGCATTTCAAGATGAGGCGTATTAATGAAGAAATGAATATTATAATTCTCATCTAAATGAGAAGATGATATAAAACTTATAATTAATGTTGGTACAATCTTTTTCAAACAATTTGTGAATGCATATTTTGAGTAGTGGTAGGGGCAAGTTTATCCATAATGTTGCATGAATTTGATCTAAAATATTTTTTACTTTTTATTTTATTATATTAAATTTTAAGAATAGTTACACATTGTTCAAGATCAAAATAATAAAATAAAACAATAATAATGTTTTAAAAAATTAATATTTTGAAGGCCAATTAAATAGAGGATAGATCTTAAAATATTTTATTTAAAAACGTTTATATGATAAAATAAATAAACTTAGTTTGAAATGGAGTTGTTTTTAGTGGTGTTATAATTGTGAGAGGTGAAATCTTGATTTGTGTTAGAGGTGAAATCTTTATTTGTGTTATTTAAAGTGGTTTTTTGATTGTATATATGGATTTAGTACTCTAAAAAAACTCTAGGGTTCATCAATTGTGTAGGGTTAATTATGAAACTTGTGATTTCAATAAATCAAACTTGTGCTTTTAATAAAGAAATTAGGCCTGTATGCAGCGTTATCTATCAAACTTGTGATTTTAATAAATTCTGTCACATTTTAGAGAAATTAGGGGTGTATGCATCGTTATCTATCAAACTTGTGATTTTAATAAATTCTGTCAGATTTTAGAGAAATTAGGGGTGTAGGCATGCGTTATCTATCAAACTTGTGATTTTAATAAATTCTGTCAGATTTTAGAGAAATTAGGGGTGTAGGCGTGAAAATACACTGACAATAGCAAGTGAAAATTTATAAATAACTACACATCTTTCAAGATGAAAACACAAATAATAATAAAGTTTTAGATAATTATGGCATATTTCAATAATAATATATATTCCAAAA